>CM021731.1:92467055-92602497 GCA_011075105.1 Heteronetta atricapilla | reverse complement strand
TTTTTTTTTTTTTTTTTTTTTTTTTTTTTTCTTAGATTCTAATGTACAGTTAAATGGGTGATTCTGGTACAAATTAAAATTCTATAAAGTGGAGGTCTCTGAAATAACTTGGTGTAATAGGTCTGCCTTTACTTCAAGCAAAGGGATTCTTAATGAATTACTGCTTTGGAGTACTAAATGAATGTAACAAAATAGCTTGCTTTCAATATGCACTTTTGAGGAACCACAGATGCTTTATTTTGATCATTTAGCACTGGCAGTTCAGCTTCTGAAGAGTAAGCAAAAACAGTATTAGATTTAGATTTTGTCTACACTGTTCTTAATGGAAAGAAGAAAAAATAAGTTGTAAGCTGAAAAGGGATCTAATGTTATTTTATGGTTGATTTTTCAAGCCATCAATTTTGGAAATTGATGTAAAAATCTTCAAACAGAATTAGAGGATAAAATGTCATTCTCTTATTACTACTGTTGACATAATCTAAAGATAAAATAACTAGCTCATCTAAACATTTTTTTCTTAAAAAGAAAATAAATAATAGTAATAATAAAAAAGAAAAGAAAATTTACTGTAATCAGTAATTGAGATGGGGTCATAACATGTATGTCTAGTCCAGGGTGGATAGTGAGGAGCATTGTGGTTCTATGTATGGATTAGCTGGGATATAATGACAGCTGTAGCTAAGCCCTCAAAGGCAGTGGATAGAAGGCATGCTTTTCTAGTCCATAATACATTGACCAAGATGAATGTCTGTACCTATCTACTGGGAGAAAGATGTAAATATCAGGTCAATTTCTGGGAGGGAAACTGGCTATCTAGTTGTGTGATGGCATGATGTGCAAGCATCTGAGTGCTCTTCCCAGACTTATGGGCAAAGCTCCCTCTTCTCTCCAAACCAGAAGTCAGAAATAGTGATCCAGATAAGAGGCATAAACTTAAAAGAACACTTCTTTCAGTAACTTTCACATAGTTTCAGTGTATGTTGAGGGTGTGACTTTTCAACTTACCAGCACTGGAGTATGCTTTCTCCATGGCAAACTCATTGGCAGCATCAATGAGGATGAGCAGAGTGCATCCTGAATTGAAGTGAAATTACTATGCCAATATGTTCCCTTAGAAACCAAGTATCGTAATCACAGGAAATTGAGCATGACAACTTCAATACTGTGAAACATACACATTTTGAAGCTTGTGGCAAAAATGTCCAAGGAGAAGTAAATTCTCTGAGCTAAGGTCATAGGGAAACCTGTGCTGCATGACACAGCAAACATTGTGGTTTCTAAGATTGTACTTCCCACTTTGGGGTAATATTACTTGTGAGACTGAGCAGATTAAATTATAGGTTTGCATTTTAAAGTAATGCTAACCTACTTTTAGGTTCTAAGCAGGTGTCAAAGTAAGGTGTTGCTGGACACTGGATCTGTGGCTTCAGTCATGATGAAGCCCTCCAATTATCCTTGAATATATTAAAAAACAAAAAGTTACTGATGACACCATAACAAGTGTACTGAGGGAGAGGAGGTAACACAGCTTTTGCACATGCTTTCGGTTTAAGCATATGCTTATGGTACGGACTCTGGACTTTCTTATTCTTTAGCTATAACTAGTTACCCTAAAGAAATATTGAGTACACTACAGAGGTGTATCCATAATTTGCAGATAGCACTTTTACTCTTCCCCCACTAACTCCTATTTTTTTGTAGAAATGATTCTATAGAACATAAATTTAATAGCGAACTTTGTCTCTCTGCAACAGCCCTTGTAACTTCTTCATTATAAGCTAATAAATCCTCCTTTGAAATGCACAACGGTTATGCAAACTTGAAACTTTCAATGACATATGTAGCACCTCCATTTGTTCATGTTGATGCTGCCATTTAAAATATAATCAAGAAAGAAGGAAAATGCAACTTACAGGTGTACTGGTTAGTTGTGGAAGCATTTTGGAAATTGCCAAAGAAAGAGAATCTCAATCAAACAAACAAAAAAACCCTTTCCTTTGTCGCTTTCTTTTTGAAAAATATCAACTTCTATTTATCCTTGCCCTGTTCCCCCAAATATATTTTGAAATGACTATTGTTTCCCCAGGAGCAGTTTCAGAATGAAAGACAGTTTGTCTTCAGCACTAGGTGAGTTTGTTGCGTGATACTGGGATGCTTCAAAGGCTTATTTAAGCATAATCTGTTAACTAGGCTATATTTACAGTGCTTGGAAAGAATATATTGGTTTTCCTGGTACATGAATAGAATGGATTTGTATGCTGGAAGAGAAAAACAACAGATTTTTGTGGGGAGAGCTGGTGTGGTCCTCTTATGGAGAAAAAACACTCAGATTGAAAACTCCTCTTTTTGAGGAAATATCAAACCTGAACACAAAGTCTGGAGACCATAAAATCTTGATGTATGATTGGTTTCCAGACTTGTAAATCTTGAGTATTAGCTGTACTAAGGCTTGACACTAGACAAAAGTTTTGTTTAAAAGTGTTGTGTCATTGTGGTATGTGGAGTTAGCAGCTTTTCACATATATTATTAATAAGGTTATTTCAAATGAAGTCTTCTTGGAGGGGGGGGGAATGTAAGGGAGGGAGGGAAACCCTCTGTGGCTTCACATTGGCAATTGTATATATGCATAATTTTGGTTTAAAAATATTGTAAGGCCATAGGGATTGCTTCAATGAGGTTTTATAATATTAAAAGTCTTAAAGTTCAATCAGAGTACTGAAAAGGCACAGATTTCTTTTTCCCTCTGTTTATAAAAAATGAATATTATAACACCTAGGCTTAGCAGAATGTTTTATTTAAAGTGCAGAGATGTGACCTGAAAGAACTCAATTTTGCTCTGATAAATTTGCTGTCACAAAATAGAGGTAAGAGCTGCACAGTTAATGAATAACTTTCAGCCTCACACCTCAGTCACTTTGCAAAGAATAAAATGTATGAGAAGTACCAAACCAAAAATGGTCTGTACCAAACACCCCACCATGTTGATCACTTGCCAAGCTTTACATCAACCAGAAATGAAAAATGTAGGTGGTATTTACATTTATATTAAATATATATTTATATACACTTGAAGTAATTAAGCCCCCTGTTTTGCTCAGTATAATTGAATGTTTTTCCCCCTGTCAGTTTCTTCAGGAAATCCAACAGAGTTATGCTGGTTGGGTTGGGTAAGAATTCAGATTTCAAATGCATTGTCTTTAAACTTAGAAACTAATTGGATTCACATTCTTTCTCCAGTTGCTTCCAGCTCTTTAACTTGGTAACAATTCAGTTCCTCTGAATGGTCTCACTGAAAAGTGGTTCAAATATTGTTCATTGTGTATTAGATGGTTTTTATGGAGCCATCAGATAAACTTTAATAATTTCTTGCCTGAAGTTCTTTTTCCTTTTGGTAGACTTGCATCAGAAATGAGACTGATCAATGATTTAAAAATAAAATAAAACAAAAGCAACTTTCATCCTCTTACTAAAAATGTCTATACAGAGGCTGAGGTGAAAATGAGGTAAAGTGACCTGAATATCCCTCTTTTTGGAATAATGTTAGATTTCTAACTTTGTATTGACAACTGTCTCATGGTAAGAAAGAGTGAAAAGCTGAGGAAGGCAGAGGGAAACACTTAGGGACTATTACTTAACAGCAAAATAGTATTGTGGAAGTTTGCATATCACATTGTGGACTTAATATATCAGAATCAGGAGAAATCTATTTCCCTGCATACTTCATCAATGAGGTTTTTTGATTATAACAGCCTTTATTTCTTGCAGAAGATCAAGCATATTTTTTTCGGAGTCTTGCCTTTTATTTTTTTTATTTTTTTAGATATTTGTTTTAAGTTCTTAGTTTGCATTACACAAAAGCCTTCAATGCTTTCTAAGGCTAGGTTTGAACAATGTTTATAGAGATGGCTAGAAAAAATTAAGAGACTTCAAACTGTTAGATTATTTTGGTATTTTTTGAATGACCATAAGATTTTTTTTTTCAGAACAGAATATGAACTATTAATATGCAGAATTATATGAACCAAAACAAATTATTAATTAGCTTCTGATATAGAGTACTTCATCTCTGCCAATTTAAGCAACCTACTTTTAAACTAATTCTTCATTTAAGAGCAACTGCTAATAATAAGGACTGAATTTTGTGCTATTCTTTGTCCTTTGAGTGCCTCCAGCTGTGTGATTGACAAGAATCTGTTAGACTTTGGGATTTGCCATCAGATTTTCAAAATGTTGTTGAACACTAGGGACGGCCTGAATATATGCTTTTGAGATGCTTTAAAGTAAATATTATCAAAACACAAAGCAGTAACTTATATAGTAAGTAATATAGGACTTTTGGGCTTCTTATGTAAAATTATCATGGAGTTTAGGTAATGGCTATTCACTTCAGTGGGCTGAATATGTAACTATTGCTCTGTGCAGCCTCTGAACAATGTGAAGAGCTATAAACTAGTACCTGCTGAGTGAGCCCTTATCAGCTGTATTCCGTGTTCAGTCATGTTAGTAAGGAAAGATTTTTAAGAACAGAACTGTGGAGGAACTTTTAATAAAAGGAAACAGAGTGCTGTGGAATAAGATTCAAAGGTATCTTGTGTAGCTGCCTGTATCTTGCTGTAACGTATCAGATGAGCCTTAAGCTGTTAGGGACAGAAACCTTCCCAACAGCTTATGACAGCGTTTTATAATTTCCACAACGGCATTCCCCATGTAGTTCTGAGGACCAAGATGAAATTTTATAGCCAGGGCCACCAACAAACAGGTAGCAGTATCTGTGTGGCCTTCTAGTATTCTAACTGAAGAGCATCTCACTGAGTATGCTACAATCCAGATTACTGTGATTTTGTGTGTGTGTTGCCCTGGGCATCACTGTTGCACTCTCAGCTCTTTGTCCCTGCCAGCTCTGTCGGTGGCTGCCCCATGATCCAGACAGTCCTTCAGATGCCTTTGCAGAGGATAAGGCTGCAGCACTGCAGCCTTCACATGCTCTCCATGTTTGAGATCCATGAGGACATCATTACCTTGTTCCATATCTCACAATGGGCAGAAGAAATAAGGGAAAGGACTCAGTTTCTTTCAGATAAACTGACTGCTGCAATGTGGTTCATAAAGTTCAGACTGAGAATCATTGGGAAGTGAGTTACTGCAATTGGGAATGTGTGAGGTGTTTACAAAACGTAAGGTATCATTTGCTGAGCTGTTTCCACAAAGCTGGTTGGATCATATCATAAAATCACAGAATAGTCTGGGTTGGAAGGGACCTTGAAGATCATTTAACTCCACCCCCTGCCATGGGCAGGGATGCCATCCACTAGATTAGATTGCCCAGGGCCTCATCCAACTTGGTCTTGAACACCTCTGGGGATGGAGCATTCATTCCTTTGGGCAACCTGTGCCAGTGCCTCACTGCCCTCTAGTAAAGGTGGATAAAGGAGCAGGAAAGATGTAGGGGGGTGACTATGGTGACTTGATCCTGTCAGCTTGTAAAACTGCCTCAGGGCTCTGGCACAAATCCGAGGCAGTCTTTCCTGGAGCATATAGTTCAACGCCTTCCCTTGGGTAGCTCTGATGCTACCATCTCAGGCTGTTGGTATGTATATTTATGGAGATACTAGAATCATCTCTGTGGTATGTGTATCATTCTCCAACCTGTGGTCTTCCAGTTTTTCATCATTTGATTTTCACAGGTGAATTGATCACAGTCCAACCACCAGAGTCTGTGCTGGGTAATAGATCTTGGTTTTCCTACCTGAAAAGTGCAAGAATCATATTATATTGACTTAATTATTTAGGGAATATAAACTTCTTAGGCAGCTAAGGTTAAAAGCGGTGACAATTTAAGCATTGTTCTACCTGGTTTGAAGTGATTAGATACTGATTTTAATAATGTACGCTTAGATTTCTACTGTACCTCAAGTTGTAGGATGATGAATTTTTAGTAAACCTGAAATGAGATAAATGGACCTTGTTCTTCACACAAAGCAATGCTATGACACGGTCAGGTAAACATACTTTTCATTTCTCCATTCATCTTGGAGGTGTAGCCCCTTGATCTGTCTTTTTTTTTTTTTTTTTTTCCCCAGAAAAATGTGGACATGATACCATACAGAATTCCTGCTGAAATTTAGTAACTTCAAAACAAAACTCTATTTCTCATATCTTGAAAGCTGAAATTCCTGACAATGATATAGAATAAGAATTCTTTATTTTGGTTTATAGCTGGGGATATAGTTCAACTTAACTGTTTAATTTTTAAGTTCAGTTAACTTGCTGTAAATATTATAGAATATTAAGTCATAGAATCATAGAATATCCCAAATATTGCTTTACTACCTTGTCTTTCTACTCTTCATGAATGTCAAGTTTTCCAGGCAATGTTCAATGAATACTAATGACATTTTATTCTGAATTACTTGGAGAGTATATTGGTTTTGTCCTCATGTTGCTTTTACTGGTTATGTCAGTCAAGAAGCTTTCTGTACTTGTAGCCATACATGCAGAAAATTCTAAAGTATGCTACCGAATTTTCCTTCACCTGTAACTTAAACTGTCACTTAACCAGTGTTTTCATTGCTCATATGTCAAGTTTTTCATCTGTTAACAGCATTATATTTTTAAAAGGAGCTCAAGATATTAAAGTTTCATGAAGGAAGAATGAGTCTCATGGAGATTAAAGCAAAGTTTTGCCTTTTATTGTGTAATGTAAAGGGTGCAAAATTATTCTTTTGACAAGAGCCAACATTGTTACAGCGAGGCCAACAAATTACTCATAAAAGATAAACCTATTAGATTTCAGCTAATCAGACATGCTGACATTTTTTGAACAACAAAAAAAAATGTATTGAACTTTTGCCACCTAGGTATTTGGACATCTGTGTACTTCCTTTCCACCTTTGAAAGCAGATGGATTATCCCTTGTAGTGACTTTTGGACAAGAAGCTCTATAATTGATTTTAGTTTCCTCTGATCTAAGTGTTTTATACAGTGGTGGGATGAATTCATAGGAACATAAACAACTGGAAGACTCTTAATCATAAATGTTTCTCTTTTGAAGTCTCTCAAATGATGTAAATTGTTATCATGTGTGGGAATAACTGCTAGGTTTTATCCTGTAAGTGACAAATAATGAACCACCTAATGCTTTTCTGTTTTGAAATGGGCAGATGGTGTGTTATAACATCTAGCTGTAATTGGGGCGTGGGAATAGTGTTGTTTTCTGGTGTGTTTTTTATCCAGTTGGAAGCTAATAATTTCTCTCACTTTATATAGTTTTTCTGAAGCCGAAAGGGAAGAGGGTTGATTTTTTTAATGCTCTTTTAGCCATTGCTTATATGCTTTTCTCTATATAGACATATAAAGGCTTGCTCTGACGAGTAATGAAACTGATGCTATTGCAAAGGAAATGTGGAAAAAATCCTATACAGGGATGTTTTATACCAGAATTCATTATTAGTGTTTTTTGATTCTCTAATGTGTCTAGAGACTGAAAATTAGGCAGTTCCTCCAAGGCTATGGCTTGCTGTGTTTGAGTCATAAAGCCTCATATTGGCTGGCTTTTGAGTGTCCTTTCTTTGCTTTTGACAGACCATGCAGTCATAACTAGGAACACTCATGGGTAGAAGAAAATACCTTATTCCTTTAATTTTATTTTGCTTCAGCCTTACAAATTTCACTTGATAATCAGTGCCATGATTTTAGTTGTGACAAGGGCAAAGGAATTGGTTAACTGCTCCTTAGTGATTTTGAAAGCACGCAGAAAAGTATTGGTAGAATCAAGGAAAGAATTCCAAGTGAATATTTGCCGAAACGTGTTAGTGAAAATCTGAAATAGACTAGTGGTCAAAATGAATTGAAAGATACCTTTGGCAGTAATATAATAAGCATGTATGGGTCATGATTTGAAGACAGAGGTTCAGACTGGTAACAGGAGACTTACTGTTGGTATAAACTGGGGGAATAATATAGCCAGCAAGCCAGCTTGAAACCACCTCAGTTCTGAATTATTTAACCAGATGGAGCTTAAGGAGTGTGAAGCATTTTTACTCCCACACTCTTGCTGGAGATGTTTTTTTGCATCAATATGCTGTGTTGATCTATTCCCCAAAATTGTAGGGCTGTGGGACAACATCATGTGATGTTGCCACTTTGGCTGACTTTTCTCAGCCTTCTGCTCCAGATACAATAACTCCGTGTTTTAGGAGGAAAAAAAAATAAATAAATTTCCTTTATCTGAGGTGCAAGACTTTAGAGCTGTCAGATGAGAAGTTCGGTAACAGTTGGCCTAATAATTTTCCAAAGCCTGTGAAGTCATTTTTCTTCATACGTCCTGCATAGGTCTTCTTCATAGGTATGTGCACTTCTGTAGGAGAGAAAATTGTAAATGAGAAAGGTGAGGATATAACAATAGAAAGGTTATTAAAGAGCCTCAGTGGTGTTCTGTGCTGGTTTACAGGAACAAAGAAACATCAGTTTTTAATTGCTGAATAGGAATTACTCCTTATTTACACTTAGCACAGTGCAGTCTGCAGAGGAATATCTAGTATTGTTCCCTAATACTTTTTAATACTTGGTTATTTTATTGAGAAATTGCAATATGTGATTTTCAAATCGTTCTGCTTAGTATGGACCTAATTACTACAGAGATGGGAAAAGTTAACTGACTACTTAAATAGCATCCAAGTGCTATACCCTCTGCTTGTTATTAAAATGCAATTCATTTAAAGGTAGTAATAATTCTTCATAGGAAGAACCACTGAGAAACAATACATAATATGGAATAGCATCTTTATGAGGAAGCCACTTTCTTTCTCTATGTAGGAAAAAGAAAACAGGTGTGTAATAGACTGTAAAATCATGGATGCTATGTACAGGATGGGTGCAGATTTCTGAAATAAGGAATAGGGCTGCTATCACAAAAAACTTGTCTAAAATTGGTCCAGAGTCTCAAGACAAGATTGAAAGACTATAGATGATTGCTTTAAAAATGTGGGATATTACAGTCTCAGTGAAATTTGAAGGAAGTAAAGAAACTGAAGAAACACCTCACATCTGAACAGGTCTTAGGGGTCTTGAAAGGTTGGTTTCAGCTTCTTTAGAAACACTATACCATGAAAACTCATAATAATGTTTTCCAATAGCTTCCAATCTCTGTATGTAGCCTCTGTTATCCAATTATCTGCTAGCTGAACTTGTTACCCAGTGTGGGGTTTTCCCATTTACAGGGGATCCTGGCAAGCTAGTACTAAATGTTTTTTACTAGTATTTTGGGCTTTTTGCATACGCCCTGATTGGTGTGCTTCAGAAGTTATGGACTTAAAAATGCATCAGTCTGACCTGTGACTTCTTGTATTGTGTCCCCCTACAATGATCTACCCAATTGTTTAAGATCAATTAATTAATTGAAAATGCCTAGTTACTGGATTGTGATCCATCACAGAATATTTTAATTGTGTTTTAAGCTGTATAATTGGCTGTGAAATATCTGTCTGTCAGCTGCCAGTTTTCTCATGTGTGTTACATTTAGTCCCTCTAGGATAGCATTTTTTTTCCACTTTATGACTTAGGATAGGATGGCTGTTAATTAGTCTTGTCTCTATACTATAATTCCATAGTTATCTGTCAACTGAAATAGTTGATAGCCTGTTTCTATTACATATCAAAAGATTAAAAAAAAAAAAACAACCTTGAAATAATGAAGGATATAATCAATATTTCAGTGGGTGTTAGTAAGTGACTTTGTTGGTCAACCATATCAAGAGCAGGACTGAGGAAAGGACCAAAGGAGAACAGCTTTTGTGTTTGTGCATGTGTGGAACAAATGACCCAAAACTTTGTTTAATGTGGTTTCTTTCTTTTCCTTTGAAGATGTAAATGATTTAGTTGAAGCCGTTTGTTCATACTAGAAAACATGGACGGAGGTGCACTCCATGGAGTGAAAGGGAGCTGCTGCTAATAATATCTGAACAGATCTTATGTGTCTTGAAAGGCTGACCTCAGCTTCTGGAGAAATAAGTGTTCATTTGCAAGTAGCAAGTGCTGGTTATCCCTGGATGGAAACAGTCCTGTGCTGCTGGGGGCTGCAGTTGCAAGGAAGCTGGCAGAGGAGGGGTAATGCTCACAGGCATCAGCAACAGAGCAGACTGGGGGCCAGTTGAGCATTTTTATCAGTTTCAAGTACAGGTTCTTAGCTCTTGTCTTCCTTGTAGAATGCACTTATTGGAATAAGAAATATGGGCTAACTGAAGTCAACAGAATATGGAAGAAGGAATTGGGAGTAACTGAGGTGCCTAGAAAGGCTTTAGCTTCTTTGTTTCAAGACCTTGGAAATACTTCAAGGGCCTCCAATTTATTTTTATTTTTTTTATTTTTTATTTTTTTTTGAAAACCTGGCATTGCATTACTGATGCTTCCAGGCTAGTGTAATAAAACAACAATCACTTGTTATAAAGATGTGGGAACTACCTGGTCCTATGATGGGTGCATGCTCTACAATAGGTGGAACAAATAAAAGTAACTATAACTCTTTCTTGTTAAGCATTCAAAATTGATTTAATGGTTCAGTTAACAGGCAAATTGTTACTTCATGTAGAAACTAAAGGTGTCAGTTACACAGCCAGATTCATTTGAAATAATTTCTTGGGGGCAAAACCATGTGTGTAGAATCCAATGTGAAATCTCACTAGTAAGATGAAACTGACTTAAAAATGCATGCCTGTGTTACTGTTACATTGCTAAAAATTTTTTGAAATCTGTATGGTGACCAACTATTCTTTTTAGTTATATGTGTATAACTGCTTCTAAAAATAGTAGACAAGTAGGTTTTCTTGTAGCTCTGGTGTGTGGAATGATTCCTTTAAATCATTGTCAGATCTAGTAAATCAACAGCAACAAACACATTCAAACACATTCAGTTTTGGGCCCCTTGCTACAGGAAGGATGATGAGGTGCTCAAGTGTGTCCAGACAAGAGCAACAAAGCTGGTTAGGGGTCTGGAGAACAAGTCTTATGAGGAGCAGCTGAGGGAGCTGGGACTATTTAGCCTGGATAAGAGGAGGCTCAGGGGCAACCTTATCGCTCTCTACAGGTACCTTAAAGGAGGCTGTAGCGATGTGGGGTTTGGTCTCCCATGTGCCTAGTGATGAGATGAGGGGGAATGGGCTAAAACTGCGCTGGGGAGGTTTAGGTTGGATATTAGGAAAAACTTCTTTACTGAAAGGGTTGTTAAGCATTACAGTGTGCTGCCCGGGGAAGTGGTTGAGTCACCATCCCTGGAGGTCTTTAAAAGATGTTCAGATGTAGAGCTTAGCGATATGGTTTAGTGGAGGACTTGTTAGTGTTAGGTCAGAGGTTGGACTCGGTGATCTTGGAGGTCTCTTCCAATCTAGATGATCATGTGATTCTATGATAACACCTTTCAGGTAGTCCTGTCTATACTAGATGGGACAAGAATAACAGCATTGGTGCTAACAAGTTATGTCAGGAGATTTTTGGTTAGATTGCTTAAAAAAAAACATGATCATAATTATCAGATGATAAATACTTCTTCTAAATTTCCACTTGCTATGAAGGGAAAATATTCACTGCTACTGTTTAGCTTTCCTAATTTAATAGGCTTCAATTTCTTCCTATAGTGTGGTTACACCTGAAAATGAATAGAAAGTCAGAGCATAATAGACAAATTATGAAAAAAATATCTGACTTTCTGCAAAAGCAGGTTTGTTTTGAATGGTCATATGAGCTGTAAGGTGCACAGGTTGGGCAAAGGGAGAAAAATGAATAAAAGAAATAGCAAAGAATAATATGAGAAATAAGATGAGGCTTCTGGGAGCAGAAGAGGAGGAAAGCTGCAAAGAGGGCTTGAGCAGTCACTCTAGAGCTGTGATATACTGAGGTAGAAAGGAAGGGGTATCCTCAAAACTGACAACACTTGAGGTTATCTATTTACCATAAAGATATTTGACAACCTTTAAAATTTACAGTTGTTTCATATGACTACTGATTTGTCAACAATAATAAAAGCCAGAGTTAATGTCTTTTTCATACAAGAAATTGTTAGCATATATTGATAACTTTAATATGTTTTTTTCTTCATGAGTCACGTCATGTTATTCAACACTTGTTCTTCATCCCCAATCCAATACTATAAAAGAGGCCTCTAATCAGGTCTATTTTGTTTTAATGTTTCTCCTTAGTCTCACACTGACAGTGGAACCTTCAGTCATATAATTGGGATATGTTTTAAGGCTGCTGCCTGCTCACCTAATTAAGAAAATGATTGTGTCCCTGGAGGGACAGATCTCCCTAGGTGAGACAAATGAAAGAATTGCTCTCTTGCTGGAGAGAAGCCAATCTGAAATGAACCCCTTCAGAATGTCTTTTAAGATCAAAGTATATTTTTAATTTTCTTTTGTGTCTCAGCAGACTTAAACCAAAGAGGAGCATAGCCCAATGTACATATTTATATTGAAGGAAATGTACTATTACAAAAAGTCAGATAGGGTTTTTCTTGGCATTCACAATGAGATAGGAATCCCTCCTGTGCCTGATGAATAAAACAATCCTAGGTCTTCTGATTCTCAGACATGTTGTGGTACTCACCTGATGCTTTTGTTTGTTTGTTGTTAGCATCTTCTATAAAAAGCCAGTAATGCTCTAATGTAATTTTATCGAAATACCTACACGTTAACAACTCAGGACAGATTTGATACACTGAAAAATAGATATGAATGTACATGGTAGTTTAATGCAAATTTCTAAAATCTTTGGTTCCCACTGAATTTGTTCGAATGTTAGGATTCAATGGCATTAGAAAAGTGGAAATTACTAGATCCTGCTGCATCTTACCTAGTTTAGAACACCCCACCCCTGAAGGAAGACAAAAACAAAAGAATGAACAACAGCAACAAAACAAAACAAAAAAGCTTGGAAGTGATTACTATCTTTTTATCCAAGAACTGTCTACTGCAGTAATCAGATAAGGAAAAGAGCATGAATTAGTCATTCTCATATTTGGAAGATGAAGCTGAAGAGATGTAGGTCATTAGCAAGAATATAAAAATATAAACATCTTGATTTCAGAGTCTCATATTACCTGAATGGATCTATAAAACAAACAAAAATCCTGAATTTCTTAATTCTACCTGTTCAGCACCCAGAGGTATAAAATAGCTTTGACATACGGCTTACAACTATGATTAGTCTCATTTGTGAAATGCTTTAAAAATAATCAGAAAGCTCTTTGTTCCATCTATAGCATCCATCTGGCTAGTAAAATTAAGCAGAAAGGCACTCAGATTGCTTGAAAGACTGGCATTTAGCAGCAAAACAGATTACAAGTGAGGAGTGTTAGGGATAATCAGTATTCAGTTATTGATACTGAGCCCTTAATACTCAGCCAGTGCAATCTAAGTCTTCATGTTCAGTTTAATTACAACAAAACACCTCTGAACAACAAAATTACTTTTTTTTGGTGGGAGCTTTGGTATACCGTATGATACAAACAATTACCTTCAGTTGGTGTCATTACACATAAAGATCATGTGGTCAGCTACCAGCAATTCACAGGAAATTTAGTGGCCTGGTGAATGCTGCAGCCATGCTTAATAGGCCAAAACCTGGATAAACCAAATGTTTGTCAAGCTTTGGTATGATTAATCCATTTAACTAAAAATGTTGAGTCAAACCCTCTGAGCTTCAGCTTTCTAAGGAAATATAATTATGCTCTAACTCTAAACCTCATTCATACAACACCAAAATGGTATTTGGTAAAGCAGATGGAAAGGAATCTGTAGGTTCATTATTTACAAAGAATGCTTAGCAAAATGCTTTTGCTTTGTTGCTTTCAATTAACAAAAATCATCAGATCTTAACAATGCTCCTAGAATTTCAAAGTATCTTACTCAAAATATCCATATTTGAGGAATCATCAAGGCATATGAAAAATTAACGGACTTGCAGAATTAAATCCTTAGTGAAAAGAAACCATTCCAGAAATGTATTTCTGATGTGTTAAGAGTAAGCTAATTGCTTTTGCTGGTTGAGCTCCTCATGGGTAGTATTTCATGATACATAGGCACCCCCAATTCATAAAGGAAGACATAAGAGAATAAGTTCTAGTAGCAAACAGAATGTTAGACTGGACGCTATTTTATGTAATGTTTTAATGATATTTTATCCTTAAATAGTGTATTTAAATGTACTGGGGAGACATGTTGGGTGAATACAATGCAATTCTTGAAATTTAACAGCTGTTCTTTTCTTGCTGCATTTTTTAAACCATGTGTATAAAGTACAACAAAAATGTGAAAGGCTATAAAGACAGATGGCAAACTATACAAACAAACAACAACCATTGTTCAGAGTAAACCAGTTGCTGGCAATTTCCCTCTGACATGAATAAAAATTGGCTTAATATCTTTCACCAGGATACAACTTTCTTCTATGTAACTTTAATTAAAAACTGTTTTTTTTAGTATCCCTTGATAATCGTGGTAGTGTAACTAGTTATAATTTTTTTCTTTATGAGATGGTAAACTAGAGGTAATAATACTTACATTTGTTAATAATGAGTTCATTATTATTTAATAAATACATTAATATTATGCATACATAATGATACATTATCAGAAAAGCTTACGTCTCCCATTTTAGCTTTGTCTGATCTTGTGAGATATATGTGATAAAATTCATGTTGAGTTTATTCAAGATTCTGATAAAGATTGCAAAAACAAAACAAAACGATAAAGTCTGATGTGATAAAAAGGCTGTTCACAATGGTCTATCCTGGCCATAAAACAAGATAGTATTATCAAGTGATGTACTTAACCCATTTTTCTGCCTCTTTTCCTCTGAACTATGTGTTGGTTCAGATCATTTCATCTGTTAAATTATAGAGGAAAAGATTGTTTAGAAAAGGTGTTGTGGAAAATAGTGGAACAAGGGACAGAACAACATGCAGCTCATACCTAGCTAACTGTGAAACTGGATAATTTGGACACATTAGAGAAATTACAAAAACACTCAATGAATTAGGTCCAAAAGGAAAATGCAATCAAAATTCAGCCATTTGATTCTGAATAGTATGTGGCTGATTATCCATAGAATGTCTTTTGCATCTCAGTGGCCTGAAATAAGACTCTTACAAATACTGGGCATACTGTCCAATGCAGTTACGTATTCCTATTTCCATGTGAAATATTTAAGTGGCTTAATTATTTCATAATTTCTCACCTATAATTAAACCGCTTTTCAGAGTATGTTATCGACTAAATGCCATGAAATTTCTGAAAATCTTAAGCTTACTCTCACCTACAAAAGCCAGAACTAAATAGCCCATCACCTCTCATTTGCTGGAGTTGACAACTATGGAATTACAGATGGTATCTTTTCTGCCTCAGTAGCATTTAGCAAGATACAAAACCTGAAACTAGGTATAGACTGATATTGGAAGCATTTTCATCCTTTGCTTAAAATATGTTATACTGGAGGCTGAAAAAAATAAAATATCTGGTAGATTGTACGTGTGCTTGAGAAGATATTGGTGGTTAAAGTAAGGCCTTTGCTTCAGGCTGTGAATACATGATTGGTTCTGAAGAGCATAGATCTTATTGCATATGGTTTCTTGTATTATTAAAGAGATGGATACAAGACAGTTTTTTTTTTTTTTTTTTTATGGCAAGTGTGCATTCATGCACAATGCTAGATTTTTATTTCTAAAGAGAACTGATTGTTTTAATTTCAAATAAATATGAACTTTGGTTAATGTAATAGTCAGTAAGTAGATATAAGACAAACCAAGTGCCAGAGAAAAAATTCTTTACCAGCAGGTTCTAAGATGGTCACATTTGGGGTGGTGAGAAGTAGGAAGATGAGGAAATGCGTTGTCAGAATGTGTTATTTCTGTCCTAAAATACTGTAGAGCTTGAGTACTCTAAATAACAAAATCCTAAGTTATTGTCTCTAAAATTCCAAATACAAGGAAGTGTCTGTACAAAGAGGTACATGCTTCTGAGAGGAAGCAGCGAGGAACATAGGACTTTTGATCCAATACACCTACAGATTAACTTTCCAGGAAACCTATGCATGTAACCACTTTTTCATTTTTGTTGTTGTTGTTCTAAGGGGAAAAAGCTTTTTTTTTTAATAGCAGCTGGGTGTGCTTTTGCATGTGATCATAGTATCCAAAGGATTACTGGCTTGTGTGCTTAGTCACTCAAGGTGGCTACTTGATTTAAATTGGATCTTCCACTTGGAAAATCTGGTATTACAAGGTCAGCAAGTTTCGTCTTTTTATACCTGGAAATGTTTGGTATGGGTTGTGTACTTCCTACACCAGAACTATTAAATAAGGCTTGTTTGTGCCAGTAATTTAAATTGTGCCAGTAATTTAAATTTAAGTGTAGCAAAATGATGTTGAAATCAGATAGTGTTTAGGATAAGTGTTTCCTTTTCTTGATTTCTTTAGTGGAAGTTGAAGATATTAGTCACCTCTGCCTTTCACTCTAAGTAGGTATGCCACTATGAAACCACTGGCAATATATTATAGGAATAAGAAATTCTATCTAGACTTTGCTCTGAACATGGATATATTGCACTTGGCATGCCTAGGAGGAGATTTTCACCTGTCTCCATCATTTGCACAGCCATACCTAGTTAAAACTGTTTATTCTTTGACCTAAAACTGTTACAGAGTAACTGCATAGTAAAATAAAATTGAGACATTGCCATAAGAGTCAAAAGAGGCAGTACTTTTATTTCTAGCATGTAAAACTTTAGATGTGTTAGTGAAAGGTGTTGGCAACACAAGTTGCTGATAGCTGATGGGAAAATCTGTGGCAAATTAATTGAGGCCCTACTGTGTATTGATGCTGCAAAAGAGACATGTTCATGCCAATAAATTATCATCTGTGGTGACTAGAAGTTATATGAAATAGTTGCTATTCCTAAACATGTGTAGTAAAGCTACATGTAAATAATCAGTGCCTAAGTGAGGGTAGTCATGAGTTGTGTTCTTTTACTAATGAAACTGTGAGATGCTGCTTTTGTGCTAGTCTGTTTTCTTACCTTAACAATATTCCCACCCCACAATTCCTCCATACATACAGCTCTGAGAGGATAATATCTTCAAGAATGAGTATGGAGAGAGCACATTTTAGGTTGAATGGGATCTAAAACTTAGACTTTCACATTTCTCTCATACAGCTTGGGGTAGCTACGTCTGTTAGTAAACCATTTACCCTGCACAGAATCCCTGTATTTTACACTGAAAAGCACTGGGCCCTTCTGACAAATGCTCATGGTGTTGGTAATGGGGAAGAGGAGAGGAAGCAATTCAGTCATTTAAGCCTTCTAGAAAAAGATAAATGCTGCAAGAAATTAGGAGTGAAGGCTAATCTAAGGTGTAAAAAGGAATCTGAGCTTTTCAGATTTATCAGAAGGGAAAAAGAGTAAGATAAAGTATCCCATCTATGACATGCATAACTTTAAGATGGCTGAGAGTCTTGGTTCTTATTTCAAACCTAATGAAGAAAGTTTGTACGGCTAAGTAGTAATGAAAAGCTTGCAGGGGTATATTACATATTGATGAATACTAGATGAAGATAAAATGAGAGAGCTGAAGATATGCAAATGACTTGCAGCTTATGGTAGTGAAATTATATTATGGACTCATTAAGTTCAGCTTGCATTAAGTCTACAGCATCAAAATTAAAAATAAACAAGTGAAATTGAGAAAAGTGTAGCCATATACAGTACTTAAAATAACAGATTTTAAAAGAACAGCATTAGATAGTCTTGTAAATGCCTCAGAATATATTGTGATTTATAGCCTGGGTGACTTATACTTGCAACAAAGGCAACTGACCTTGCTGTTGCTCTACTTGGCTACTAAAAGACAAGTAGGAACTGTGATGAATCAAAGCTTTTTAATGTAGTTGACTTGTTTTTCCTGGCATGAGTTTTGGATGTTTATAGAGTAGTACCTACAAATCTTACAAAATAAAGGGTGAAACCTACTAATGTTGGCAGCTGCAGTAAAATAAATAAAAAGTGGTTAGTTCTGAAATACTGGAAAGTTATTTGGATGGGCTTATTTGTGATTTTTTTTTTTAATCTGCTAAATACATTTAACTTTATTAGATTTCTAGGCTTAAAGTGAATGTAACTTGAACAATGAGATACTCTTGGCAAGTGAGATTACAAAATTCTCTAATACACTTTCAGTGTGTAATAGTCAAGCATTAACCATTTATTTTTGAGAAAAAAAGTATGTCATTCGCCTACTAGTGAAACAGTTTCTCATCTTTGTAGATATATAGCAAACTCAGAGGCAGAAGTACTATGTAGAAACAGAATGGGATGTGTGTGTTTTTAGTTGCAATTTTATAATTGGATAAATTGTAGTGTAAAATGGCTATCCCTCATGCAAAGTTTCTTCATTTTGTAATGTGTGGTGAGTGAAAAGGAAATTCATGGAGACTGAGGTAGGATAAAAGTCAGTGACATAAACTGTACTGAAATATTTACCTTTGCATTAAAGGAAAATGGAAAAGACAGAGAGCAGAATTATTGTGACAAGTCATTATTATTCAAATGGTGTACCATTTGAAATGCCTATTAGCAGCACTAGCAGCATGTTCAGCCTGGAGGAGAGGAGGCTGAGGGGAGAACTCATCGCAGTCTACAATTTCCTCGTGAGGGGGAGTGGAGAGGCAGGCACTGACCTGTTCTCCTTAATCACCAGTGATAGGACGCATGGGAACAGCATCAAGCTGAGGCAGGGGAGGTTTAGGCTGGACATCAGGAGGAGGTTCTTCACTGAGATGGTGGTTGCACACTGGCACAGGCTCCCTGGGGAAGTAGGCACTGCACCGAGCCTGTCTGAATTGAAGAAGTGTTTGGACTGTGCACTTAATCACATAGTCGAAAATTTTTGGTAGTCCTGTGTGGTGCCAGGAGTTGAACTTGATGATCCTTATGGGTCCCTTCCAACTCAGAATATTATATAATTCCATGTTAGCATGCATTTGTACCGATCACAATAACTTCTACTTGCAACACTTGTTGGGGGAGATAAAAGGGAGAGCAAGTAGGAACCCAATGTGGAAAATAAAAAAGAGGCATTGCTGCAAGCATGCGCTAGGATAGCTCCTGGTATTTGCACATATCTTGTGAATCCACAAGCTTTCATGTTCTGTTAATGAAGCATGAAATGAACTGTGATTTCATATGCAACACAGGATATATTTAAATACGTAACAGCAGAATAAAGGTGAAATTGAAACACATCTGAGCAGAAGAATGATTTTTGCTGTAACCAGTGGGCGGTTTTACAATGATGACACAAACTAAATAGATGAGAACCTAAAGAAGCAGTAGCCAACATACAGTTCTGTAGTAAGCAACGTGTTAGACAACAGAAATAAAACACTGGAAGCTTTGACTTTTTGAGAGTTGATAGTGAACCTGGAGGCAATTCGGGATATCAAAACATTTTTCTAGTAGTATGTTCTATTGGATGACTTGAGAGAAGGTGACAGATACAGAAACCTCAGCAGAAGGCTTCTCCAGTATCATTTGCACTCTTCAGAAAATATGAAATTGCTGTTACATGAATCGCTGTAGATAACTTCTAAATTGGGGATTCAAATCTGAATGGCCAAGTAGAGAAAGTGATTTTATCTCACTTGACACTGGTAATCTGAGTTGGATCAACTTCCTCAGCTAAGTTACTCTTTGCAACAAGTAATGAGTTGAACCTCAAACACAAAGTTTATTTTTTGTGCTTTAAACACTGAAAATGAACAATTTTCTTGACTCTCTGGTGTCCTGTTATCTTCTGAAAATGCTTTACTCAGGGGTGCTTCACAAGAGTAAGTTCTTCCTCCTTGCTGGAAATCTCCTGTGCCATGTAACTTAGTGGAAAATTAACTATTAATAAAAATAAAAGAAAAATAAAACCAAAACACAAAGCAGTGAGCCTAACATCTTTGGCTATGTTTCTAAGCTTAGTTCAAGATAACCTTTGCAGGCTAGCTGGTATATGTTTAAAATGTAACCTTATTGAACTGTAAATGATCCGTTCTCTCTGTATAGAAGGAAGTAATCTTACTAAACTTCTCCTGTTAAACCTTCAAGACCTCTTGGTGGCTATGTTCTTCAAATTCTTGAATGTCAGAACCCTTTTATCATGATGACATTTCTGATATTTAATGACTCTTCAAAAATACCTGCCTGGCTATCGCCTGTTCAGGCTGTGGGACTTAAGGGATCTTTTGACGTGTCTGCATCCATTAGCTTTATTGCTTCCTTCACAAAACTTCCTTCCAAGACACTGAGAGATGCTTTTCCACTGAAAAGGCGAACCCATGGGAGATAGCCTTTAACTAAGTTTCTAGAACAGAAATATGGAAAATAGACTGGCCATCATTCATGAGGTATCTGTGAAGAAAAAGTAAAATATAGGCTAACTGTCAAAGGCAGGAGAAGAAAGGGGAAGACCAGAACTAAGAAAAGTAAGTCTTAAAATCAGTTAAATACAGAACATAAGGGCAAGAGAGGATTACCTAATTAAATAGTTTTAAGTCGTCTTGAGCATGTACTGAATGTCTGGAAGGAAAAATATACAGGTTAACACTTGACAAAATAAATCAATATGATGGTCGTCTGTTACATCTTTCATAAGGACAACAGTGGGGAAGATCAAACCTCTTAATGTGATTTGGAATATTAGAACATTGACAAGAAATATATTTGCTAGAAAATGAAGTTTATATAAAATAAAGGTATTTTGGATCTGTGAAGTCTGCATGCCAACCCATGCTCCAAGAAAACAGTTATCGAGCCGTCATCATTACATTTCTAGACGTGTGGACCCTGCAGGAACATGATTAAGAAAAGGGATATGAGGCAAGTGTGCTAACTTACTAATTTAAGCCATCTGATCTGATTATTATTATTTTTTTTTTACCAGGCCATTTTTTTTGTAATTGAAACAACGCATCCCATCTTATTGTTGTCTTTTGACTAGCAGTGGTATCAATTCTAATGCCAAACTGGCAATAATGCTATTCTTTCATTGTTTTGTGTGTTTATGTTACCAAATAAGTTGCAAAGCTGGTAAGACAAAGGCAAGTTAAGTACAGTCATCCCACAAATAGTGGGAACCAAGAAGTGCTGCAGGATCAAGGACTTCCTAACACTAAGAATAAGAAGGTCTTGGCCATCCTTACATGAAGTGCCACCTAACCTGCTGTGAAAACTTTCACAAACTACATTATTATTCCACATTTTCTTGGCAGTTTGGACATGAAGGACAGGAAAAGACTGCATGATGAACATATTATCAGGTTATAGGAAATGAATTTGCATAGCTATAGCAGTGAAATTAGAATGGTGCAACAGAGGCCAAATAAATGCCATGCCATGTATACTGAAGATGGTCACTGACACAAGCTTACCAGTTACCTGGGGTATGTGTGTTTCGGAGGAAGAGGATGGTGAGTAGTTCATTCGATGGAAAGTAAATAATGCTAACAATTTTCTGAAAATGTGGAGAATTGCCTGAATGTCATGGCAGCATCCCCCTGCTTGGGCTGACTGTAGCTAGCACCTAAGTGACAAAAAACTATGCTTCTAGTTGATGTTCATTAAGATTTCTCATGCTTTGTGAAACCAAACTAGCCTGTGTTGGCTACTAATGCATCTTTGTGAGGAGCTTTTCAAGCAAAAATGAACGTGCTTGTTTTACCAGGTACTAGATTCTGAAGCAGCTCTAAAGCTATTGATTTGACAGAATGATGGAGATTATTTGGTACCTTTTCCAAACAAAAGTTATGACATGGATGAACACCTACAGAATGGGATATAAGCAATATGTTAGTGTCCCTCTTCTTCCTGGGAAGTAGGTGGTGGTTTATGGTGATATCTTATTGCCTTTTTCAGTGTTAGAATCACATGGTGGATAGTCAGCAGTAGAGCAGCTCAACAGGGATTTGAGCAAAATACCAATGCTTAAGTAATTGTTGCAAAATAGATTTAATTGGTCGTGTGCAGTGCAACAGATGAGCAGCAAACAACTAGGATTTCAGGGGAGTAGCGAATTTTCTGTGTGTCTACCAAATACCTTAAAAAAAAAAAAGAAGTTGGAACAGTCAAAAAAAATAACTTGCCTTTTGCATCTGAGTTTGTCAATTATTGCTGAAGAAAGAATTCTGTTCTTTTCCATATCTGCATTGCTGTTTGAACTTTAGGTTACGCTTAAAAGCAGGAGAACTTGCCAAATCTCTTAGAAGATTATTAAATGAAGATTACCAAATGGTGAATTTTGAAGGTACCTAGCATAATTTTAAACCTTTTATGGTTTTAATTGAAAAACATTTGTCAGTGTTCTGTATTTTTTACACACCTTGAGTAATTGAAAAAAAGTCAAAGTATTTATAATATGTAAGAACTGGAAGTAATGTACCACTGTTCTTGAATTGATGTGTGATGGGAGAAAGTGAACATGATCAATGCAGATAAGAATTGAAGGAAATCCAATGGAAGTGGAGGATAGTAACAGAATGTAAGGGAAGGCAAATTTCAAGTTGACGTCTTTGTTCTTCCAGAGCACATTAAGGTCTCTACCAGTTTCCTTGCACTGTAAGTACTCTGCTACTTAACACAAAGCCAATGGAAAGGTAAAAAATAAATTGCTTTAAATTACACTTCATTCTGGCAGTCTGAACTTTTAATGAAACCTGATGGATAAATGACTTCTGGCCCATCTGTCTAGAATTCTTGCAATCACCAAAATGGTGTCCTAGATACTTTCTTATTTCATTTTGTACTAAAAAATTTTCTTACCCTAAGGTCTCTCTACTGCTTCACATTGGATTGAAAAGAAAACCACAGCTTTATAACTGGCCATAAATAAGACTTTTTTACCTGACAAGTTTCTGGCATAAACAACTGTAGTAAAAATCCTTGTACCTTAAAAGGAGGGAGAAAGGACAGGAGAGGAACAGTCTTTCCTTTGCTGAAAACAGAAGTGTGCTTACTGATGGACAACATAAATGATTTGTTGCTACTTGCAGAACCAGCATGTTTGTGTGTGTGTATAAAAATATATGTCGATGTGGTAATGGTCTGATTCGGTTTTCATTAGTGAGCAAAATTATGCTTTTTGTAGATAACAGTGATGAATAGCAATTATACTCTTGCATCTGTAAATCTGTCACCCAACTTTATCTTAAGTTAGAAGAGAGAATTAAATGGGCTTTTCAGACCTCACAATGAATGCTGAGTATCCATCGTAGATGACTGATAATAAAGAATAAAAGGTGTTCAGTGATGTACCCATATCTCTGAGCAAAATGTGTATAACAGGGATTCAATCTTGACTTAAAAGTAAGAGAGGAATTTGTACTTATGTTCATTTAGTAACTCTAAATTCTGTCTATTCCTATGATGAATATGAAAAAACGTCAAGAAAATGATGAAGCCCACTGGAAACATGAAATTGTATTTATCTGTAAGTATATTAGAATTAAACACTGATACAGTCAGTTGCTGATGTCTCACTGCGCTTCTTCACTGTATTAATCTTTTCAGTTTTATCTGGCACAATGAACTTTTGTTTTCAGTCAACAGTAAGCTGGTGACTGCTGTCCTCGGTAGTAGCTGGAAAGGTTTTTGAGTTTTCCTAAGTTCTCTGACATTTGTATGTCTATGGAGAAAGTATGTAGTAAAATGGAGAAAAGCAAAATGTTTTGTGGTGATTTGAATCCCTTTTCTGTTTCCCTTAAACTCATTGTGAATGATCAAGTGAATGTACATGTAAAATGGATTAAAATAACAAATCAAAACCCAACAATAACAAAACTAATAATGGTATGTGAATAAATGTGTAAAATGTAAATTGTTATGGTGAAGTTGTGTGCATTGAAATATGAAGGAAAATGCTAGCACAGCATTAACTTGAAGGATTACAGTGAGGATGCCTAAAAATTTTTTTTCAACTGCTTACTGACACAGTGAAATTATTATAATTCCAGAACTGTTAGAGGAATAAATCTATCAAAGGATCAACTTGGTGAACAGGTGTGCTGCAGGTTGCCAAAAAACCAGACAAGGTGCCTTATATCATTAAGCAATAAAGACAGCAGCCTGAAGTGAAATTGCTATCATTACCTCGAGTGTGGACACTTGAACGTGGTCTCTTTTTGTTTGTTGATAACAATTTTTTTAAGAAATCTTTTGGCATTAGGCTTGACTTATGAATACTTATAGTTTAGTAGTGAAACAGGAAAAGCCATTTTGATGTAATTTAATGGGATTGTGAGTGATTTGGAATAAGGAGATAGTTATCTGGCTCTATTCTGCTTCTTTTAATGACAAAGTGTTCTTCTGTGCATGTTGACCGAATTCAGCACTGCCTTTCTGTGTGGTGTTGAATGCTAAGGGCTCCAGATAAGGGACTGAGAGCCGCATGCTCAAATGGCAAGGCTTCTGGATGGATCTGCTATCTCAGTAAACTGTCCATCAGAAAAATGTCTCGGACAAGAGAAGCCTTGCTTGATCTAAGGGCTGAATTAATTGGATATTATTTGTCCTGAATGAAAGCTTTGTGGATGTCTTTAAGGTTATAGTGTATTCGATTATATCTTAGTCTATAAAGAAATGAAGCCCTGTTTGAGAGTTTGCATTGGTTCAATAAAAGATGGGCTACCTGAGCTTAAGTAGACTATAGTGCAAGTACACGGGCATGATATTAAGATCTAATTAGAATTAGAGGTGTTTGAAGATTTTCTGACATCGTTTGTCATTTCAATATGCTTGCATGGGCATACAAGAATTGCTGTTAAGGCAAGTGTATTCCTTGTATTCCTAGAGGATGGATTTCAGGTCTCTAAGGCAGCTGTCAATTTACGGTCAGTAGTAGAAAACAAGCAATTGTGAAATGGGATTGGTCTTATCCTTACTGGAAAACAACTTACCTTAGGAGAAACTAAACTCTTCCTTAGAAGCATGTATTGGCTATTAAGAGAATTTTAGTTACCACCCAAAATGATTATTACATCTGCATGAACCATAGATGTAATGCCTACCTGGAATAGCTGTCTGCTTAAACCACACTAGGAAAATTGTTATCACAATTCCATAGATGAATCTTGAAAGATTACTCTGGGGCCTCTTTATTCTGATGTTATTAGTTCAGCTAAATTGACTCTGTATACAAACTCATTAGTATGTATCTACTAATTATTTACCAAACATGCTGTAAGACTAAAAAGTATTAGTGATGTTTAGACAGTGATATTTCTGCACTTTCTTCTAGTTTCCTGTGCCAGTCCCGTTTCTCACATAGAGTCCTGTGATGAAATCTGTTTAAAGAATGTAGAAAAATTGATGTTTTCTTTTGATTTCATTTTTTTAAAATGCTTTTTTTTTTTTTTTTAATGGGGCAAAAAATAGTTTCCCAATGTTATTTTTTATGTAAAAAGTAACATACAATTAAAGCATTCAATATTTTAAATTTAGTGTTCAGATTTGGTAACTAAAGTTTATAGCACTGCATGCGTGCAAAAAGGAGGCTGAGTTTTGAGCACTGTGTGTTTCTCTCAAACCAGATCATATTCTTACTATACCCCTTCTCCCATCCTAACATCCCTCCCCTTCCCCCAAGTAGGACTTCAAGTATGAAGAAATAGGTGAGATATTTACATACTCTTCATAACATATTTTCTTCTTCAGAATAGGTTTCTGGATAGGTTTTGGGAAATGGGATGTCTTTTTTTTAAATTTTATCGGAGGAACTAAGTAAGGTGTGAAGTTTTGCTTTCTGTCAGGGTGGTTGTTCTCCCTGTAGAAAATAATGGGGAAAGTGTCCCCTGACATTTAATTTAAGGAAAGAGTGCACATTAATCTTCAGAGAACATTTGAATTTATGCTTTGAAATCAGGTTAAGTAGTTATCGTTTCATGTTTTAACAAGAAACTGAGGTTCTACTATCAAGTGTAATGGTTGAAGCGAAAGGCTTTTTTATCACTTAAATATTATTGCTGGTTGATCTGACCTGTAAATTATGGCATGCATAATGCAATGCACACAGTTAATTTAATAGTTGCACTTTTTAAGTGTCCATTAAATGATGAATAGGTTCCTCTGACAGAGTCAAACCTTAATAGTGTTTTTGAAGATAGGTCATTTCAGAACCAATTTTTCAGGACTTGATTAAGGTAATTCTTGTAGTTGACTGTTAGCTTGTTTGATATATTGCCTTTCTATGTTTCCCTCTCCATTTTAATTGGACAATATTTAACTATATCAATGTTGTGGTTCTGAGTAACGGGAAGCAAGACCTGCCAGCTGCGAAGTTGTCTTCTGTTGCTTGCAGCTCGAGTCTGAGAAACATATGGCAGTAATCACCACCAAATGATTTGCCACACATGTTCTCTTCTTACCTGAGACAATTTAATATATCAAGAAAATTGAAGGACAGGCTTGGAGTTATGGCATCTCTTCTGTATCTATATTTAGAAAACAGAAGAGACTTTGCTTCTGTTTACTGTTTGCTTCTTGTGGGAGGTTGTTGTTGTTGTTTTTGTTTATTTATTTTTTTTGTTTTAACCTAGGGAAGCCCATTTGAATTGCTTTATTTTCCAAGCAGAGGCTAGCTGAAGAAGACACTTAAACTCTAGCTGTTTCTCCTCTGGAAGAAACGTACAAATGGTGGGAAGCTTTTTAAGGTCTTCTTGACTCAATGAAAGTGTTCAACCATGGGGGGGGGGGGGGGCCGCAGGGAAAGAAGCCCTTCTAATAATATCAAGAAAACTCAAAACTTGCCTTGATTTTTTTGGGGCTCCAATTAAGCAACAGATAAACATGGTAAATCTGAGCCTGGAAAGTAAAACAGTCCAAAGTGATTAAGTGCCAGGGGTAGACAAAGATTTTTAAAAAATAAATAAAAAAAAAAAATTGTCATGCTAACATATCAAAAGTTTATGGGTCTATGGCTAATGTACCATGTTAATCAAATGATAGTGTCTGTGCAGCATGTAGATGTGTGTGCAACAAATATAATCCCCCTCAAATTTGTTATAGTAACAGCAGAACAGTAATTTAGAATGGTTTTACTTAGATCAGGAGATAAGAAGAAGGTGAGCATACAAGAAAGAAAGGCAATTTACAACCACCACAGAAGTATTCATACAGTTAGTCGGTGGGTGTTTTTTCTGAGATAAGGACTAACCTCTAGTGGTTTAAAGGAAAATTAAAAAAAAAAAAGAAAAAACAAGTCACTTACCAGGCAGAGGAAAGACTGCCCAGAAGGAAGTATTACCAAACCGTATGCTTCTTCTGTGGTGGCATCTCCTGCTGATCTAAATAGTCCTTCAACTTGTGTGAACATGTATTGATAAGCTAAAGCTGAAAAGCATCAAGAATTTTTGCTTTACAAAATAAGCCATTTTAAAATAAATTTGCAACTGTAAAGTAAGCCTCAGTGAGAGGCAAAATGGGTCTCATATAAAAGTGGGAATATCTTGGTTTTGTAGATTTGTTCCTTCTAACTCTCTCTAATCTTAATGTGGAAACCTTCCCTTTAACTAATTTCTGAAGTGCTTGCTGAGAATAGAAATTGAGTCAAGACATGAAGTCACGTAGCCTGAACCGTGTGACTGGCAGGTTTGTTGTTTGAAAGTTAGGATACGCTTGCCATAGTGTGCTACACTTGTGGAGTCACAGGCACGTTCACTTGAGAAGAAGAGAAGTAAATATTAAAATATTGATGCAAAACAGGTATAATGTCAGTTGCCACCTTTTGAAGTCATCCTGGAAACTAGACAATAAAAGAAGCAGAATCTGATTAAAGGGAATAAGCTTCATGTCAGTTCTCCTGTGAAAGGGATGTAGTGTCAAGGAAGTTCATCTCAAAGGTTTGAATTATATGGCTTAAATCCATCAGTAAAGAACAAGTTAAGAATGATTAGAGACAAAACTAAAACCTGAGAGAACAATTGTTCAAATAATTCACTTTCTTTCCCTAAACAACCCCTGGGAGGATATGTATTGAAGTAAATAAGGCTTTTAAAATATGAATGTTTTGTACTGTTTTCTGACTAAAATTTCTACATAGGCAATATCTATTAGTTTGGTTTATGCAGTCATCACACTAGAATACGTGAAAAGCAGGCCCTTTAAATTTGGTAATCCAGTAGGTTCACTGCTGAATGAGAAAATTTCTAACACTCCCATCTTCACTTTGTAAATTTTGTATAAGTTGTGAGTTGCCTCTTCAGCCAGACCTGAAGCTTCAGTTTCTGAAAACCAAGTTTATCACTGCAAACAATACCATGACCTGAAGACAAAACAGAAATGAATGAGAAATAAAGGGAAGGCAAATCACCCAACTGCTGTGAATTAAGGTAACTTATAAGGGAAGTAGTTACTTTTTATGGAGATTGATTTGACCAACAACAGGAAAGCTTGAACTTTGTGGAGAAGTTACTCCATGGCAGCAGCTTGTTGATTTGAGGGAACTCTCCCTCTGCTCAAAAATTCCATTTCTTATGGAAGAAGCTGGGCTAATTCCCGGAGTGATAATGGTAATACACAATTAAACAGACGTCAGAAAAGGTCAAAATGTATGGTTTCTGCTTGAGTTGATGACTACACTACATCCTGACCCAAGCACAGCAGCTCTTAATTAGAAAAAGGGCAAATTCAGTATGCAGTGCAATATATGAACAGAAGAAAACAACTATATATATTTTAAGTGAAATAAGCTGTAAAGGTTGTCATTGAGCAGTCTGCATTTTTTTTCTAATGAGCCAGACTCTTAGGTGTACAGGAAATAATTGTCTTGTGGATGTACAGCTTCCAGCCCTAATTCTGATCAGCAGTACAAGGCAGGTGGTCCTGCCACTAGGACCTACTTCACTCATTAAATGTAGTAGGCTGATGAAGCTGGCCTGTCTCACAAGCACAGGCATACTGTGTGGTCTTGGCAAAGTATTCCTGTTTCTGACTGAGTATTCTGTTTTTAACACAGGTGTTTACAGGATAGGCTGTTGTGTTCACATAGAAAAGGAGCTTGAAAGTTCTTAAAATATCACTAGTCTTAATTGGCTGTGGGGGAAAAGCTAGCAGAAAACTCTGCCTTGTGTGTTTACTAAAAACATTCTTCGTAGATAAGAGGAATGCCATGAAAGAAAATATGTATTCATAATGCAGGATACATTTGGACAATGTGGTCAGAAACTTGCTGAGGATGCTGTTTTCTTTAGGTTGTCACTTTATCTCTTTAGGATAGCCACAGCTGAAGTATGTGGCTATCCTAAAGATATGGTTAAGTTCATTAATATTGTGGGGTGCTTTTTTTTTTTTTTTTAAAAAAAAAAGAAAAAAAAAGATAAAAACAAATCCTTTCACAATAGCTCTAGTGATATTTGATCAGCCTTTCTGAGTTAAAGAATAATTTAGCCAGGAAGCAGGCCCTCCTACGAAAAGTTTTACATCGCTTAGTCACTTACTGCATTTATGCTGAAGAGCAGAATAAGTAAAGGAATATAAAATCTTAACTTCATCAGTTACTTTTCAGTGTTTTGGAGGGCTGTTTATTAGAGGATGAATACTGAAGAGCAACTCAAATACATTCTCACTAGTTTAGACTATGATCATGTAAGTTCTAACAAGTTATTCAGAGTAGAGGCTTGCCAATAACTTAGTGGAAGGTCTGTTTGTGTAGTTAAGTGAAGAAATCCTCAGAAACTTTGAATGATACCAGAAACAGGCTATTCACAATAGCTTAGATTCTGTGGGGAGCAACTTGGTATACTGAAAATCTTTAATTTGTGGTGTTAACTCATGTTGATCTATTGCCTGTTTTCTGCATAGCATCGCAGTATAGAAGCAGCATTTCAGAACTTGAAGTTTTCCCATCTAGGACAAGGTAGATTTTTTTTTTTTATTTTTTACATTAATGTAACAGTGCTTGCTACATAAATTGGTCCAGAATTGCACACTAGTCAAGTACACATTTTTTGTCACTACTACTGAAGAAAATATGATGGGCTGCAATTAAAGAAAAAGTGGAGTATGTTGCATTAAAAAAAAAAAAAAAAGTATGCATAGTACCAGTGAGAAAAGCAGTTGTGCTCCCATCTGTGAGAATCACTAATCGTGGCCTCTGTGTTGGGCCAGGCCTGAAAGATGTTTAGGCTAACTATAACTGCAAGCAGAAAAAAATATTACCTTTTTACCTCCTGTTCACAAAATCCCCTCTAAGAGTTGTTTAGTACTGTACTTTTTTGATTATTTTTGTTTTCCTGAAATTGTTAAAAAAATATATATTCCTTATTCAAAACTTTGTATGTTACATGCCAAGGTTGTTTGTTACCTGCTAAGGAAAGTAAAAAGTCTGGTAAGCATTAGTGAATGACTGAAATAGCTCAAAAAGCCTTCTAAAGGATTCTCTATAGTATGAAAGAGATAATTAGAACTGAAGGAAAAATAGTTGCACTGTTGTGCCTTGGAACTTCAGGAAGCTCTTCTGTTTGTGTCCCTAAAATTCAGATAGAGACATCATCTGGAGAGAGATTTTGTTCTTAGAGCCTAGCTGAATTTTGACTTTCATACTGCTTCTAATGGAACAGGTTTTTTTTTACTACTATTAGTAAACTACTGCTGAGTTTCATTACAGATCTGTTACATATAACTGTAAATTTGGGAAAGTCATGGTCAACAGCAAACTAAATTTTCTTATTGTGACAAAGCACTTGAAGACCTAGTCAGAGCCTCAACTTCAAGTAAATTAACTGGTGCTTAAACTTTCAATGGGCAGTAAGGCTATTCAGCCTGCATCATGATGTATTTGGGAGCCAGCAACTGCTCTGAATTCAATGTGTTAGAATTCAAAAAGAGGTCCCATGCCTGGGTCCAGAGAAGGAGGAGGACATGAGTATTCTTTGTCTGGAAGCAGATGGCTGTAGAATTAGCTGCTAGAATGTGAACAGCAGTCCTTGCAGCGTGCATAGTCTTCAGAGGCTTCAGGGACTCATGACAGTCTGTCTTTCCATTGTAGTGTTCACTAATGAAATTGGGTTCTCTAATGCAAGAATTTTACACAGAAATGCAATATCTACCCCTTGTTCATATCTTAAACCACAAGTCATGTGTCTTTTCTTCCATGTTTGGGAATTTGAGGTATAAAAACTTGAGCAAAAGTATTTTTCTGAATGTAAAAGTTCTTGTTTAGTGAAAAACAACAACAAACCAGTAGGAAATCATTGAGGGAAAAGCTGTGTATTTTAGTATAGTAAGAACATGTCTTTGGCTCTTTTAGTAACTTATTTTCCTGTATCAGTTTTGATCATCCACGAGATATCTGTGGCTTCAGGCCAGAAGAAAGAAAAGCTGCTTTTAAGCACTGAAGGAGAAAGGTAATAACATCAGTTAATGTTATATTTGAATTTCTCAGCATTAAATTTGCTGCAACTTTATTCTAAATATTAACAAACTTCTCAGGGGTAACTGAGTTGTGCAGAAAGGTTAAATAAAGGAATCTAATAGAATAAACCAAACAAGAATGGAAAATCAACTTTGACTTTATTGCTTGAGTATCTTTGCACCACTATTTGAGTCACCTGAAACTTCTAAATAGTGCACACTGATAATGACTTTCTATGAAATAAATTAACCTGCAGAGTTGAGTCGTGGAGTGAACAAATTTAATTTCTGCCTCAGCTACTCAGCGAGGAGGAGGCAAAGAGACTGGCTTTAAGGACACAGGTCAAACCAGTGCCTTGGATATGACATAAGTCTGTAAGGTCTTTTAAACCTATTTCTGCATATTTATTTTTTAAATAAACAAATAGTTTAAGAAAAAAAGTCTGGCCTTTATTTGCTTTAATTCACTTTGCTGAACGTGGCTGTTTAATGTTGTATATATTTATTCATATGCTAGCTGCACAAGCTCAAATTCCATACTTTGTTTTGACAATGTTTATCAGGCAAAATTTTAGTAACATAGTAATGTTGCTCTTAATAGCAGCATGGACATGAACATTGTTGTCAAGTCTGAGGGAACAAGGTAAAACACATTCCAATTGTCCTTGCTTGAAGTAAGTGAAACCATTGGATATAATTAAAGTTCGTAAGGTTGTACTGCAGGACAAAAAACAAGTGGATTACGGTGACACTAAAAAGTAGTACAGCATGCTTCCCAGAGTCACACATAGGACTTTAAGTCCTATAGGCAGATAGCATTATACTCATTTTGAGTGACTACAGTCACTTAGCAAGATTTTGTGTTACTTTGCTAGCAGCCAGAACAAGGAACTAAGGATTGAGCTTTTTCTATTGCATCTTTCTATGAAACCATTTAAAACTCTTTGGTAGTTACAGAGACTAGCTTAAAATTTTATATCGTAGTTAAAGATTTATTGAAAATTGAATTTGTTTACAGAAACTTTTCCATGTTCAGTAATTTCCAACACTTAACACTTAATATCCTGGATAGGGCTACATTATAGAGACTGTTTAGAGAAGCTTTTCCGTTAGAGAGCAGAATGACTGAACAGAGAGCCCTCCTCATAGGAGGGGAAACATTTAGAGGGGAAAGAGTCTGAAAAGCCTTTGTTTTAGGGAAGTGAGGGGAGGGACAGAAATTAGAATGCATTTTTTCCCTGTCATTTACAGAATGATTTCATTATGTCATGTCCTTTAGAATTTTATCTTGATTTAATGCAGTAGTACATGGAGGTCACTGATAGTTTTAAGATCGAGAAGTGTACTTCTGGATGGCTTGATGGACTCCACATGACTATGAAGAAAACCTATGCTTTTTATGTTTATTTTGTGTAACAGAATTGAGATGTTGACTTGTGGCTGTTGTAATCTGAACTGTTGGAATGAAGTGTTTAACTCAATTGGAAGATATGATAATAGAAATTATAAAATTGAATAAGTTTACAAGTACAGTGGAATAATTGTGCATTTAGTCACTGTCATTGTATTAAGTTCTATAGTCTCCCCTACATATATAGTTCTTTAGGTATAATGATTGAAAAATGATATTCTATTAACTCCTACAAACCTGTGTAAAGCTAGCTATTTGCTAGTGTAACTAATGTGATATACTTACGATATCAGTGACAAGGCTTTTCTGCAAAATGGAGATCAACATGAACATGAACAACATCAACATGAACATATGAATCTCTTTTTATATAAACTTTTCAATTTTCTATAACCCATTACAGTAATAAGCAAGTAATAAGTAAGTGCAGTTAATGACTGTATTTCTAGGCTGATGTCTAATAATTTTTATGGTGATCTAGGTCTTCTTTTTTTAGGTACTGGCCTGAACTCCTATGACTACATGTAATAAATTCAGTGTCAATTATGATGGAAAGAATTGTAAAAAATGCTCCCTGTAGTCATCAGTGAGACAAAGATCTACATGCTTCATACTTTTGAAAGACTTTAGATTCACCTAACTGGACTTTGAGAGAAAATTTTCAATAACTTAAGTAATTAGTGGCATGTCAAAAATTTAATGTTATTATGTCATTTATGATGTTCAAGTTGAGCAAAAATGTGCATGCAAGTTTTAAGTCATTTTTGTGAGAGAAGAGGTGTGATAAGGCATTTTTAAGGCATTTGGGGGGGATTTTTGTTTTTTTAGACTGGGTTACCTTCTATTGCACTCCAGAAGCAATTGTAGGTTCTGGAGTGTCTGTTAGTTTAACGGGGCGGAACACGCTGTTCATGTCTTTCTACAGTATATGCTTCTGTAAAATGATGTGTAAAATGTCTACTTTAGGTTCATTCTTTCTATAGTAACAGTAGGTAGTGTATGTTAAAATAGCATAAAATAAGATTGAAATACATCACAAGGTATGTCAACTAGATTAGTTCTTTGGAGACCATTTAAACTCAAGAGCAGAAAGTACATCAAAATTAGTGCTTTAGTGCAGTGGAACCCTAATATGAAAGGTAACATGGAAATCAGTTGGCTTTGGATGTTAGGAAGAATAAACTGCTGTTTTAAATGCTAACCAAATCTATGTTCAGGGTTTAAGTATTTTGTAAATCTGGTTATGACCCAAAGTGTGGTTTCATCCTGGCATATTTTAAGGCTTTTTTTTTTTTTTTTTTTTTTTTTTTTCACATGCCCCATGGTATTTTCCTACTTGCTTAGTGGTAAGGGAATGGATTTTTATCAACTCCATACAAATGTATATTTTTGTTTAGCTTTTACTCAATATAATCCAGAGGTTTGGCACTCCCCTTCTACTTTTACTGGAAGATTGCCTACAAATGTCTAGCTAAAATCACCATTTATATGGAGCTCTCATTATTTGGAATGTAGTATTTTGTGTGTGTGGATATAATTTACTTCATTATTTTTTGTTTTTCTTGGCTGTTGAGAATGGTGACCAATTTAACCACAAAGAACTTCCTTACGGTTTATATCATAAAACATCGGGCCACATTAAAAAGAATTATTGAGCAGAACCAAATTGTTTCCAAGGTTGTCACTTTGATAGATTTAAACAAACAAATAACAACAACAAAAATATCTGAAACTCTAACAGACATTGAGAGAAAAAAATCAGAGAATAAGACCTTATATAAAATTCAACTGCTTGCTTACTATGTTCAGCTCATACAATACATGATTCAGACCTGTGTTCAAATTAAGGAACACCAGAAAAGAGTAGATGTTGCTATAGTTTCTAGAAGAGCTATGGTAATTCATTTAACAGTGTAAGAAAGTATCTGAAACGTGTGGTGTCCATCCTTTGAAAGCGGTTACTAATATTTGGAAATTATACAGGAAATACGTGCACTTCAAGAAAAAGAAAAAAGTAAAAATAAGCTGAACTTCACTCTTCTCCAATTCCTTAAATGATGACATTATTATGAAAATGGTGTGTGTGTGTGTATATATGTGCGTGTGTATGTATATATATATATGTTATGGAAGCATTACAAGATAAGAGAAATAATGTGAACAGAACACAGTATCTTACCTGACTTGAGGTGAAATGCCTCTTTGCTCATCGTGTTTTCCACTGTTATTTTCATTAACAAGTTCTCATTAAAACAACTCAACAGATCTCTAATCATGACATAAAATTGCTCAATTTTACATGAAATTTAATTTCTGGCCCATCTTTGCAAATTACTTTTTATTAAAAAACTACTGTTATAATTTTAATATTCTTTGAAGAGTCAGGGAATCTTCTGCATTATGGACATAATTTTTTATGATTACAAGAAAAATAAAACTTCATCAATTACCACCTTTTTCCACAGCCAGGCTGGTGTTAGTAATCCAAGGCTAAGGATTTTTGCACAAAGGTAGTGATAAATGCATGGAATTCTAGATTTTGAAATGACTTTTCAGTTGAATTCCTGCTTGTAAATGCCAGGCAAAATTCAATAACAGAAAATCAATAAAAGCAACACTAAAGGACTAATTGAGAATGAAACACATTGATAAGCATACAGCTAGTCTTAAAATAAACCATCAAGTACACTGTGGTCCGAGTTCACAATAAACTCATTATTCATTGGAATTTATCTTGATGAACACCTATCTTTATAAGGGCAGAATCTGACCAACAGAACTTAATTTTAAATCAGATGTAGCATCATGTATTTGGCTTCCTGAAAACAGATATGGCAATAATGTTTCTGAGATGATGTCATCAAGTACAAACTCCTTCAAATTTAGTTAAGTTACTTATTTTTGAAATGGTGGACATCAGATAGGAGTATGCCAGATTAGGTTTAGAAAATATAAAACCTCAGTTATTCCCATGAAACAGGCCTTTTAGTGTTGCAGACTGCAGAGCTCATTGACAGGCATTTAAAACATGCTGTGTTGACCCATTGTGGCTTTAGACTTGTCACTATTTTTCTGTGTTTTTGGATCTTAATTACTGTAGGGAGGGAGGGAGAGCTGTCTTCATGCTATCCTTGAAGGGGGTAGTATAAAGCGAAGGACTCAGCTGGAGTCAACACAAGCCTGTACCTGAAATTACTGGTAGGTGTTCGGAGAAGGTGCCAAAATATATGGATGTTTTCATGAGGGACAGGACAAAATTACTGTGAGGTTTCATCCAAATCAGCTTTGTAACTTCTAGTTTGAAGCATTCATATAATATATAAGGCTCTCCAATATTGCAGGTTTCAGTAAAAGCCTTTTTCAAGACCATTGTATCATGCTGCTGGGGAAAAAAAAAAAAAAAAGATATCATGCTTGAACATATAGCAACAATGGTTGCCATAGTCACATCTTATCCCAAACCAGTGAGTTACAGTATGCATGACAAAATATTAAATCTTCTGGATGGTTATTCTTTTTGCATTGTTGTGGGTCTGGTATGCTCTTTGCTTTACTTTTGAATATGTTCCTTAAGCTACTGGAGAGTAGTTACTGTTCATTTATCTCAAAAGTTTTTGTTACTGTTGAAAGAATTACATCTGTTAATGAGGAAAATAACTATGAAATTATTTAAATATTTTAAAGTAACCTCTTAAAATTGATATGATGCACATTTTCAATCCAGTTGGATTTCTATGATAACGTGGGCACTAGTAGCTTAACATGAGAATGAGAGGCATTTGTATTGTAAATGGGAGAATCTCAAATTTCCCAGAAACTTGTTTAAATGGTTAATGTTTGAAAAATAGATACTGAGTTCAGAACTTAAGGTATGAAAATTACAAATTATCATGCTTCTGAAGCTATCTTTGTAGACTAGCCTTAACGGAAACAATTGAAAAACCAGACAAAAAAAACAACATGACGTTGTGCACAGAAGGCTGCCTGTCTTCAGGCTTGCTTGGGTAAATCTTACGATGTTGAATCTTTTCTTAATTAAATGGATGCCCTTCAAGAAACATTGATTTGGGAGATAAAACACATTTAATTGTAAAAGTTGCTGCACAAGTCTTTGGACATTGGAAGATACTTCTTCAGCATTGGTGTATGCTTGAACTGAGAGGATGTACAGTTAAGTAAAGAGAAGTATGAGATAATGCTTCAGTCCAGAATGTTTCACTATGTTCACTGCTTTCCCTATATTTTAGTAGACTTTAACAACTTTCTGGATATTTTCTCCTTCATATATTTTGTACTTAGTTTTAAAAGGATACAAGCTGATATTAGCAGGCTGCAAATTTCAATTAACTGGTTATAACTGGAGGACTTCAGTAAAAAGGATACTGAAAAAAAGAACTTGAGGGGTTGTCTAACTTCATCCTTAAAACTTCTATAAGTTATTTTCAGTTTTGAGTAACATTAGCCGTTGCCTCACTTCATGCTGAAGATGGTAATCAAACTAACAGTGCTTTTTGCTGATTTTATTGGATTCTAGTTGAGCATATACTACTTAAAAGACAAGAAAAGATGTCAACATCTTGCTTTTTCTTTCTCTTAATGCCTATTGAAGCTGGAACAATGATTGAATGTATCTGATGCAGCAAGTATTGAGATTCATGCAGCTAGGTGACTAAATGGTATGTGATATGGGAAAGTATGTGCGCAGTTAGATTCAGAGTTTAATGCCTCGTCTATTATGCCAGTAATGAAACTGTCTGAAATAACATAACAAAAGACTTTAAGTATGCCATTGCTTTGTAGTCGGAAGACTGTTCAAGAGCACCAGTCTTTCCTAAGTTTCAAAAAGAAAATATGCTAAAGAATATAATCATAAGTAGCATTCATTTAAATAATGTCTGGCAACTAATGTTGATGGAACTTATATGCCACATGTACAGGCAGGGAGCTAGAAGATTAAGTTATATAAATGTTCATTTCAAGGTCTGACTGCTTTGTTTGTATATTATTCTCAAGAATTATGAGTAATATATCTCTTAAGCTAAAGCAATTGGAATGAGTTTTCAGCAGCTTAAACCCTGTTGATTTACTGCTGAATGAAGTACAGTATCGAGTTGAAGTGCCTCATCGGAGGAAAGCTGAATAGCAAGAGAAAACCAAAAACTCTGAGTCAGAGAAGTAAGAAAAATAACTAAGAGGTGATGAGCAACTGCATGGGGAAAAAAAAAAAAAAATGGAAAAGAATTTTCTGTTAAGTTTTCTACTTGCTGATCAGCCAGTAGTAACTTCTACTACCGTAACATTTTGCAGGGCTTATTTACAGAGAAAATGGTTAACAATTTTGGGTTTAACAGAAATCAAAACAAACAGCAAGACTCCCAAGCCTTTCTTGATGTGATTTTAATAGAGCATAAGATGTGCTTGTTACTACCGTTGTGACGATGGCAGAAAGATGGAAGCAGTGAGGACGTGTAAGGCTTGGGAGGTGTAGTCATATGGTTTTGAGCAGGTTGGAAGAAAACTTTAGCAAATCCTCCCTGGAACAGTGAGGGCAGAGAAGAATTTACAATAACAATCAAGAAATGACAGTGACAGGGGCAGAGGACTTGCCCATGAGAACCAGGAAAGGTCAGCTTTTAATGTTTCGCATCCATATGTGGTACAGTTTCTAGGAAACAAGATGACATTAGGGTAGTGAGCCAGCCAGAGACACAAAAGAAATGGCCACAACAGCTATTTTGAGAGTTGTCATTTCAATAAAGACAATTTCATTCCTGAACTTTCACAAGTTCAGGCAGTTACAGAGTTCAGCTCATCTGTCATTCTTCTCTGAAACACTCTCCTGATATCTGCAAGGACTTGAAAAGTCCTCTCTCCATTGCACTAGAAACCGTGCAGATGTAGTTTTGGATGTATTTTTAATTTGAGTGCTGTTGGACTGACTTTGATTCTATAAAGAAACAAAAGCCATAAGGGAAGAAATGAAATATTTTGTCTTGGTTTTTATATGCCCGAGGAAATTCTCACCTTGGAAGTTCCCATTTATGTCAGGCTGGGTCAAAGGGTTGGTCCAATTGACAAGTCTTATCTTACGTTAATTGCTACTTGGTGCTATATGGTTAGTAGTAAATTTTATGCAGCTGAGGTTTTTCTGAACAGTAATGTAAGCATATCAAAAATATTTCACCAGAATGTTTTGTGCTAGATGAAGAACAAAGTGGTTTGACCCAACAGGTTTGACCTGTTCTCAGTATTAACTAGTGATAACCATTTAAGTCTTTACTGGTTATGGTTCTTTATATAGCCCTGAGTTGCACTGAGCTTCTGTCTATCTGTATTAGAAAAGGTGTTTTTGAGCTTTCTTGGGAAAAGCAATGCAATAGGTGTTTCACAATATTATCAGAGACTTACTAAACTTTTTTGATCCACTTAAGACAACATAGAAGAGTCACACCATAGGCTTTTATTTTGATAGAGCTTTCTTCATTATAATTTTGCCTATTAACTTACACTGCCTTCATTTAGTTTGTGCTGTCAACATAGTATTCTGAACCATATCACATAATTTCATCTTCATAAAATGAAAGTGGTTAACTGTGAGATCTTCAGACAACTAAGAAATATCCTGTAGAGAGTTGCAGCGTGGCCTGTTGTTTTCTGCTGTGTAGGTGTTTTGCCTTGGATAATTTTTTTTCTTTTAGAAATTTTCAGATAGAGCATGCAACTAATCGTTTTGTCATTCACTATTCAATTAATATTCTTTTATTTATCTATATCAGCTTGTTCTGCTGGCTAGATGCTCCTCATCACTGAACTGATTCACTGTGACTTCTTTTCCTTATTGCTTAATAGGGGTTTTCATGCCTTCCAGGCAGTCTGTGCATCAGAAGGAGTAATTCATCATATTGTATTAGATTTCACATACCAATAAATGCCAGCAGAAAAACAAACTAAGATATCAGTTACCTGACAAAGCAATTGCATAAAACTTTATAAAAATGGAACTATTAAATTAATTTTATGATTTCTTCTGTAAGCTTAGTCCTTGTGTGTGCTTCAGATGCAGTGTAAGAAACCATGAAAACACCTTGTACCACCTGATGAAGGGCCAGAGAGAGACCTAATAATGTGTTTGGGGTGCAAATACTCTTTTGTAAATGACAGCTAGAGGAAAGAGATAGTACTCTAACCATTCTCCACTGGCTGATCTGACTGGTGTGTGAAGAAAAGCATGTTAAAAACAGCCCAATAAAGTGCCTCAGAGATATGTGATAATGCTTAAAATTTTCAGTCTTTCATCAGCTGTAAGGCAAGTAAAGAGCCTTTGTCTCTTGTTCAGGTGAAGAATTATGAAGATGAGTGGTGTGATGTATTTGTGTTTTAATTCAAGTGTTTATCATAAGTAATAACCTGAAGGGAGAAAAGTTTCTGTTCAAGTTAGCATGAGCCAGGTTCACCTGTACTGGGCAAGGACCACTTTGAAGATGTACTTAACATAGTTTTTAGTCCCAGAGGAAATTTCTGTGGCCTGGAGAACTGAGAAGTTTGATTTCTTTCCTTAGAGCAGTAAGAAAGCATTGGATAGAAAGTGAGAGCAGAAAAATTTGAGTAGTTTCTTTAATCTTGTCAAACAGATCATTAATACAGAGTTGTAAGCATTCATAAGAAAAGACTTAACTCATCTGACTTTCCAGTATGTAGAACATGTTATTGAAATTGTGCATGTGAAGTAATTAAAAATGGTTCAGTGATGGAACATACAAATGATTTTTATAGATGGACTCTAATATGTGGCTTTGTAGCAGATGATGCAGTTAGGGGCTCTTGAATGTTACAGCTGAACAGATTTGTTCTTGGATAATGTAAGGTTAGAAAAACTTATAAACACAAGGGAAACCTGGGGAAGCAATAAGTTACTGTGAAAACCATAATTTATTAGTTGGTGAGACTCATCCAGAGAAGTTGCTGCAGAACACCCAGGTGGATATGGTTTGGGTTTCTTTTAGCAGCTACACCTAAAATTAAAAACATTACAGTAATTTGATGTGGTGCCACCCAAACCCTCATGGGTTCTCTCAAACTACTAGAAGGGCTAACTGTGATTTGCACCACTGCTGGAAGGAATGGGCGGCTTGTATGGAACCTGGGGATGTGAAACTGCACCCATACAACTGCCACAATGGCTGTGTCAGGAGCCTTGGGGGGAGAGGAATAAAAACCTGCAAGGTATTCAAAAAAGAATAAAAGCATGGCATACTTTTTACTGAGCATAACATCTACTACCTGAAAGGATTAAAAGATGACCTTGTTCTAATCTAAATATTTTTGAGGGAGAGAGTCTTTTATCAATAGACTGCTTTTTAATATAGCAGAAAATTGTAAGATTTTGCAGTTGAAAGGTGAAACCAAGTTTAGAAATGAGAAATGTATTTAACAGTGGAAGTAGCTAACTATTGAAATGTCTTGGCTATGGATATGCTTGCTTTGACCTCATTTGACCTTTGAAAAATTGTTTATCTTGAACTTCTGTTTGAGCTGTATGGTTGACTTAGAGATTTCAGGCAGAAATATTGGATGGAGTCACTTGGCTTGTTGTAGCAAAAAGGGCAGACATTTTTGCAGTGTTATGGCTTTTAGAATATAGGAACCTGAGTTACAATATATAGTTAGATTGCTTGACCCAGCTCACAGCTTGTATGCTATGGCAATTACTTTTTCTGTATTCATCATTCTACAGGTGAGAACTTGACTTCTGTTGCTGCTCACCTCTTCAAGTGTGTGTTAAGCTTCTTTCCAGTCAAATGTTCAAGGCGTTTGAGTTTTCTGTGGAAAACTGAGAAGGATGTTAAGTTATTCAAATGGAAGTGTTTAGGAAGTATTGCATTTAGCATTATGCAATTTAAAAAAAAAAAAAAAAAAAAGTGGAACTCTAAGTCAGTTAAAGTCTGTTTCTTGGAAGCTGTTTAGGTAAACCAAAGTTCAGTCCGTACTAAAGATACTTCATATATTACTATTTAAACAACATCATGGAGCAAGGACTGCTGGAAACAGGCATGTCAATCATACTTTCATATTGTCACGCTTGCTCAATGCGTGGCATGAATAAACAATAGTAGCTTGAGGAGTTTTTGTGCATGAAAAATGTTACCGATATGATGAAAACAGAATTAAAACTACTGAAGTTTGCTTATGGCTTCTCATACAGTGTATTGTCCACAACATTATGAACATAGTGCAATCTATGATGTCTATACATTTCATAGAACTTTTATGCCAGTGGGCTTGCACATTCCTTAATGGGCTTCACAGGAACATGAATATTCAAGCTGGATCTAGTTGTTTCATTTCAATAATTGCAAATAAAACTGGTCTAAAGGACTGGTTCTTAGTCCACATGTTAGAACTAATAATTAAAATTACACAAAGTGATAACATACATACACACACATGCTAGGTATTCAAACTATTTGAATTTCCTTCCCTTGAGAGCATTTTTACTCAAAAATTGCTATTTTGGTATGGAGAAGTCGTATATGGAGAAGTCGTAATAATAAGCAAGCCAGTGTAACTTCAGCTTTGCTAACAATGTCAGTGTCCATGGGGCTGACTTGAATTGGGTTTAATACCTTTCCATTGTGGGTGGGAAAACTATGTCTCATGGCAAGCAGAGCACTGAATGGGCATCTGGCAAAAGATCCAAAGTGAGACGTGGAGAAGAATCTCAATGCTAAACAAAATGGGATAATACAGACTGTAAATGATCATTTCTTGAGAAATTGAGGAGAATCTGAGGAGCTGTTTCTCAGCTTGATGCTGGTGACTAAGATTTGGTATTGACAGAATCAGTGTATATGAAAGAATGAAATGCTTTTTCTTTTCTTTACTAAAAAGGTGTGCTATGGCTTGGTCAGACAAGTCTGGATTTTAAACTCATTTAAGTGCTTAGGTTAGGATATGTGGTGGTGAAGTCTCTTTCTAGAACATGCAGTCATGTGAATCAGTTAGTTTCTATCTCCCTAGTGGCATTGAGAGCACTTACAAAGTAGAAAGTTGATCGCCGCTGAATAACCTTCAGGGAGGATCCAAAATGGAGCTATTTGGAAAAACAAAAATACATAAACTCCTGCAAGAAATATTAACTTCTTAGTTTGGTCAAGTTTGTTCTGTTTCTTGTTTCACTGGAATATAGGTTTAGGGTTAATCAATGCCCATGCCTTTGCTTGAATCTCATGTGCTTCAGTTCCCCATAGATGCTTCTGCAATAGAAATTTTTTTCTTACTTGGCTCAGCTTGATTTCTCACTGAACATACTGAACCTGAATTCAGCTGAATAAATCAAAGCAGCTTGAGAAAGAAAAACTTATGAGTTTTTGATTGGTGGTTAATACTGTTAGCCCTAGCTCAGTAAAGATTTGATGAATAAGCTTAATTTCTTAGGTCAACTATCATTTGATCTAAATTATGTATATAGTCTGTAATTGCCATTATAAAATTATTCCAAAGAAAGCTGAAGCTTGGTAGTGGTTGAAATTAGAGGTTATTTTTTTTGTTGTTTTGTTTTTTTTTGTTTTTGTTTTTTTTTTGTAAAGCTCCTATTAGGTATGTCATAATGTCCCTTCTAAGCAACTTAGAGCCTCCCAGTTAGTACCTTTTTGTCAGTTTTGTGTCCTTTTTAAAAATTTGTTCTCAAAACACGTTGTATTAGCATCCTGAAAATTAATAATGGCTACATGAGCATGGAAAAAATGTGAATGGGATTTTATGCTTTTTTTAGCTTAAAATTTACTCTCTTGTCAACTTAAGCTACACTAACAATGTGCAAGGATGGCTTCTAGCTCTGTCTCCTTATACTTAATATTCAGACGTCATCCCTTCTGTGAACACAAAGGATGTCTCAGGTGCAGAGTTATCCCTTGCAGATTGCAAAGGAATACAACGTGCCGTAACAGCCATGTTTCTGCACTCCATGAGGAGTTGTATGAAAATGATGTGGTGGGAAGCAAACCGCGCTATAGAACAGTGGAGCGTTGTGGCTGCTTCTGTTTAGAGTGGTATAAATAAAACTTCAAAAGCTGGGCTTTCACTTACTCTCTGAAGTATTTTCTCAGTCTCTGACTTGAAAATAAGATCTTTATAGAAAAGACCATTGTTAAATAAACAACAATGAAGTTCCATTTATGTTAGCTAAAACAGGACCCTAAGTTTTATTCTTTACAGCATGCCCATCAACATATTGGGCAAGGTTATTTAAAATGGTACTTGGCCTTGCAGCAAAACCAGGCATGTCTCTTACAGGTGAAACGGGCAAGCAAAGTGTACTGTGACTTAACCATTTCTTGTTGCACTGTGACATGATGAAAACCACTACTCTAAACCTGAATTTGGAGTGTAATGAACAATGAAGAATTTTTTTGAGTAAGATTTAATGGTGTCAGACTTGACTTTGCTTTGGGATTGTGTGTAGTTTGGTCGAGGCATCATTTGATATCTCTGCAGAGTGGGCACCACTACAGATATATTGGAAAAAAACAAAACAAACAAAAAAGAGTTGGTTACTGTGTTCTCCCTTTTACTGTCAGTTGGTAAGATTTAAAGACATTTCTAGCTCTGCTTTCAGAGGCTCTTTCAGAGGCTGTAAGAAGATTGGTCTTGAATACCACCTCTACTGCTATGCTCTAACAGGCAGCTTTTCTAAATTCACAGGCTTGCTGTACTCGGACTTCACAGAAGGTTGTTGTAGAAGTCAGCTAAATTCCATAACTGAATTACCCAGTTTCATAGCTTAAATGTGCTATTAAACTCTTTGCAAGTAAGCTTTGAAGCAAATTGCACTCCTGTAGTGCAAGACCTTGGATTTCCATTACAAGGCTCTTAGGAGGGCAGTGTCAGTTTGACCCTTCCATATTTTTTGCTTAGAACATCGAGCACAACTCTTAAACTTTGTAAGGTGCTCTGTTACTTTCTGTGATGCACTGAGTACATGATCGATCACTTGGTAACATGGTAACAGTAGTTTCCCTCAGGTTATGTATGAAATACAGCCTATTTTTTTTTTTTTTTAAATTTTTTTTTTTTTTTAAAAAAAAAAAAAAGCTGCCTTGTCAGCTCCCTTGCCTAGCTTCATATTTTTGCTTCTGTATAGCTGCATAGTCTTCTAACTGCATTTGAGAAAATACCTGGTCACTTCATTCATGTTAAAACTGACTAAGCAGGATTAGGGCTGCCAGGATCCAGACTCACCATGCCTCTATGGAAACAGCCCTTCTGGCATAACGGGTGGATACAGTGGAAGCTTTGAAATGAGCAGAAGTATTTGGGACGAATATGGGAATATCTCTTTAAATAACTCTTGGGTTCTGTAAAAGCGTCAGTCAAAGTAGGCATAAGTTATGTTAGTAATTCAGAGACAGAAAATACCGTAATTTGGTCACGAGCCGGTAGCTGCTGTTAGCCTTCTCACTCAAACTGCACTCAGTAATTAAGGGTGAAGCACTCTTATATGGGCCATTAGTGATGTGACTGAACTGTTGTCCACTGGCACAGTCTGCTAGATAAGACAAAACTGAACTGCACCTCTAAATATTTTTAATAGTGTTTGCTGAACTCAACAGCTGGAATTCAAATTGCTTGGACTATTTGCACCTATATTAAGTGAACTTAAAGAATGTCTCAAGTAGGAATTACACAGTGGTGTGCCAGACTTCATTCACCATCAAAGGACGAGCTTTTTGGTGAGCTGCATCGCTACTCTTAACTGGTGCTGCAACTTGCTGCGAAATTTTATTTTTCCATTTTACCATTACCTTCTGGATAATGCGTTGGGTTGTGGCCAGCTGATGCAGACAAGGTTGGATGAATGCTGGAAGGAAGCAGAGGGACAGAGGCAAACTGCATAAGCAGATGCAGCTGAGGAGGCTGGGGTTAAAAGCAAAGGCGTAGACTTGAGAGTGGATGAAAAATTCTTGAAAGTTTTTGGAAATTACTATTGTTATATGTAATAGTATTTCAAGCTTGTGCAAGTTATTAAGCATCTCTCTCTAGTCTACATTTGTCTATCTGTTTTGTGTATCTTGAATAGCTTGTTTGGAAAACGATTGCTGATTATTCATATGTGCTGTGTGTCTTAAAAGTGATTTTTTTATGGAATGTACAGCCAGCTTCCAAAGAGCCTAAATAATCTTTGAAAATGTAGTTGGACTGTCTCAGAATATATTCCTATTTAGTTAGTAACAATGCACAGGCAGAAGCTATTATGAAGAACCCTCATTTTAAGAATTGGTATCAAACATCAAATAAACAGCACAGCTAATGGCATGCTTACCGGGCATGTCAATATCAAGTCTTTTGTATATGAAGGAGAAAGGATAAATTGTGTAAAAATTGCATCATGTTTTTTATGAAGATTGTTGAAGTGGAAGTCTAAATTGAGGAAGAGGGTTCTAGTCACGTGCTTTAGAGGATGGCTATTTTTTTTTCATTGGTGTAGGAAGAGATCTTTTTCGTGACTCAAATACATTGTTAGTTCTTTTCTATGGCACGGAGACATGACCACAAGAGGTTTTCTTTGACTTTTATTCAGAGAAATAAAATTTGCTAATACAGCAATCTAGATTTCTGTGCCACATGATTCTTTTTTGTTGTTTTGTTTATAGGGTGTGTGTTTTATTCTGTTCCAGTTGAATTAATCTATCAAGTCTATAAGCTACCAATAATCCAGTTCTCATATGAAAGACTACAACCAGCATAGTAATTCATATGTCCATATGGAGAGTTCTTTGTCCTTCCTTACATTTAAACCTGAAAGGAATTGGATGAGCTTTTTTCTCATCTTTTTTAAAAGTGTATTCTAGATTGTCAGACTAGTAATAGAAATTTGGTCTATAATCTTGAAACATTCTTGAGGAGGAACTTGGAAAGTTTGTTTTGAAGGTATTTGGGGAAAAAATCTGTCTTTTTGAGATGATAGAAGGTAACATCAAAAATTAATAGATAATTAATGTCTTTTTAAAGCAACAGTTTACATCAAGGGTCATAATGTTTGGGAGTAGGGAGTCAATAATATGCTAAATAGTGATGACATAAGAACTCCTGCATTTCTAGGGTAGAGGTGAGCTCTAAGAAAACAGGGCTGTATCCAGGTGCTGCAAGGAGAGGTCTCCTGAACTGGGCTGGAAGTCATGGTGGTGTTGATAATGTTGGGCACAGGCACAAGTACCTTGGCAGAGCAGTCATCTCCCAGGGTTCTTTTCCTGGTCAGGATCCAAAACCCAAGGCTGGCCCTGGGTTGTTTGAACCTAAATGGTTTCTCTTAAAGATCCTTTTTGCAATTTAAAGCTCTCATGCATCTTTTAAGTTGGAAAGGTGGCAACTAGGGTCATGACATAAGCTTAGATGCTTTTTATCCTATTCTTGGTGTCAGAAGCAGTACAATGACCTTTATGAAACAAAAAGAAGCATACACAGTTTACACTTACAAAGTCTGTGTCAAACTCTATTTTCACCACGTTTCATGAAACAAATGGATTACTGAATTTAACATGCTGCTAACTTTTTCATCTCAGCAAAAGTAGATATTCTCTTCCAGCTGGAAATCTTATGATAGGATGATATATGTGCTTGTTGGGGAAAGCAGGAGTTTTGGGTTATGGAAAAAATAAAAAATAAAATAAAAATCACATGATTTTCTGGTTTTTACCTTGAATTAAAATCTAGTTGGGAATGTACTTCTCTATTTTTATTTCTAAGTAGAAATACTGAAGTATAGAAAAGAGTAAATATTCTGGAACCCCAACAGAAAGCCAAGTGACCACAGTCTTAGAGTTGTATGAGACCTGTCTTCACCTTTCAAGCTGTCTGTATTTTTCCACTGAAACAAGAAGTGTACTGTAAAATCTTTCAGACCCAGACCTGTCAAATACATATCCTATCTTATCTTAGTGTTTTTCCTTAATGATCTCAACACAGACAGTGTTGAATCACTTCAGCTGGTAGGTGTGGCAATGCCATAGGGCTTAGAAAGGGAATAAAATAACAAAAGGATCTCAGCTCATTATTGGCTTTTATCAGCTGTGATACAGAACAAAATGTCATTGGTTTTAACTATGTTTGTACTCAGTCTGATATCACTTCCCACAAGACATCTGCTGGAAGATTTAATTTTGTCACATTGGTAAGTGTTTTTGCCAGGGGAATGAGTTGAATGTATGTAGTTAATGATAGGACATGTCTGCTATTGTGCTAACAGAAACATCTTCTATCTTGATGTAAATATTTTACATAAGCTTAAAAGACAAAGGATAACTTGTTTTCTGCAGTTTGTAGGTACATCAGTGTAGCAAAGGGTAAAAACATTAGTCACATTTCTCTGAATAGATTGGCTGGGGACAAGACAATCTAGAATAGCTTGCTAGTTAAATTGCAAGCACATGTCTACTGGCCTGTCTTGATAAGAAAGATGTGATCTCTGTAAGGGGAAAGAGATAAAAGACTAGAGGGAGTATAGTTTAACCAAAACTGAAAACCAACTCTCTATCTTCCACCAGTGAATAGGTTATATTCTGTAATTGATCCTGCTCATCAGATTAAAAATTGTGTAAGGGTAAAGAAAAGTAGATACCAACAAAGGCAAAAGACTTGATAGAAGATATGTTGGGAAAAAACATTAATGGTAACACATTATTTCAACAAAGGGACAGCCAAAAAAATCCAGCAAGGAACCACCCATGTTAAATGATCTTTTCCTGTTATTTTTGGAGACTTGTCAATCAGAACACTCTATCATTGGTGTATTGGCTTTATCTTCTAGATTTTGGACATTTGGATCTTTTGAACACTCCTAAAAGCTTGAAAGCAGAAATTGAGGAAATGGGAAGAAGGGAAAAATAATGTACTCAAGCTGTTTTCTCTATTTTAATCTTTCCATTAAAATCAGATTTTCTTTGTCATTTTACCAGCCAAGTTGTATGAAGAATAATGAGGCCTCCCCTCAGCCTGCTCTTCTCTGGGCTGAACAAACCAAGGGACCTCAGTTGCTCCTCAGATATCTTCCCCTCTAGACCTTTGACCATCTTTGTAGTCCTTTGGACACCCTCTAGTAGTTTTATGGCCTTCTTATACTGTGGTGCCCCAAACTGCATGCAGCACTTGAAGTGAGACATGACCAGTGCAGAGTGGAGTGGGGCCATCACTTTTGACCAGCCAGCCATGCTCTGCCTGATGCACCCCAGGGTGGGGTTGAACCTCCTGGCTGCCAGGGCACACTGCTGGCTCATACTCAACTTGCTGTCAACCAGAACCTCCAGATCTCTTTCTGTGGGGTTGCTCTCTAGTCTCTTGCCCCTGTCTTCCCTGGAATAAGTTTGTTTCCTTTTCTTCCCTGTTAGCTGAAAACATAGATGTATACTCTTTCCAGTAGAGACAGTGCTGCGGGAGCTGAAAGGGTATTTTTTTCATTTACGTATTCATTTCTTTTGTTATACTTCATCTAGATATTTGGCACAAGCCTTTCATTTCTGAACATCAAAAATGTCTATTCTTGGGCTTGCTCTCCCCTGCTCCCTTCTTTCTGTCTAATGTTTAGATACCTTCATGTCTTCCTGGGATATTACACTGGTAACTAATATATATGTTTGGTGAGGTATTTTTAAAAGATTTCACAGTTGTTCATTTTGCACGTTCCCAATAGAGAAGTACAGTCATTCTTATTCTAAACCTCAATTTTTCTTAATATTTCTTATGCCTTTTCATGCAGGGGTCAGATGAATTAGTGCTTGTACAACTGATGTGACGGGAAGGATCATTATTGCTATTGCTGCTCTCTAGGGAGTTGACTAAATGTGATGCTAAGACTGCTAAATATTTTCAAGCTCAAGTATTCCATTCTCTTGGCAGATGCTTCCTATATTTTTCTCACATTTTTTTTCCTCTGTTGTGAATGTCTTTGTCCTCTACAAGTCCTGCCAGAAAGTCCATGTTTTTAGCAGTAATGTTGCATTTTGCAACATCTAAATGTGTAATAATCTGTCTGCAGCATTCAAGCTTCTGATGTCCATTGAAAATTGAAGGGTTTTATAGCTTTGAAAAGGTACACACTCACTTGCACAACAATTTAAGTTTCCTGTTTGAATCACTAAGTAGCTGTGGGGTAATACTTGTGCAGGCGACAGGAACAGTTTTTTTCCACAGTCAAAGGACAAGGATTCAAATACAGGCATATCTCATGTTTTTATAATTTTATTTACATGGACAAGTACAAATTGGCCTGTTACAAAATTGGTTCTAATGTGTGTTTTTCCAAAAAGCAAGATCCCAGCATACCCATGTTCTCCTTCTTCCCTTTACTGTTCTGGAGCTCTACATGTGTTCAACTTCATTTACTGGAAGGTGCAGATTTCCAACGGTGTGCGTTTTACAGGGCTTCCCATGTTGGCATATGTCTTGTCAAAGGGAAACTAAAAAGTTTCTGCTAACTATCACAACTATGTACATAAAGGCATGGGCATCTAATAATCAAAAGCTGATTTTGCATTAGCAGTAAAACAAAATATATTGTCTCCTTTGCATCATGGTGGTGGTGATGATGTGCAATGTGCATCTTGTTTCTAAGCAGTCTTGTTAACCTCAAGTAATGCTTCACTTCAAATAAAACCTATGTGTGAAATTAAATGGATCACATGAATTTTCATGTTTTAAAATTTTATTAAGCTTAAATTTGGTAGATTGTTTTCTTCATTAACAATTATTAGTCACCATCTGTTATGAGATTAAAATACACCTGGTAACTTCTATTTTAGATGCATAAATCAGGTTGATAAAAATAGTCCCTTTTCAATAAATAAATCCATCACCCTTGCAACCCCAAATCCTACCTTCTGGCCTCGGTGACATTACAACGAATTGGTGTGAAATTAGTCACAAATTGACCTCATCACTGGATGATGAATTCAAATACTGCATCATATCTTAAGATGAGTTTTGCAGTGGGAATTCCAAGCTGTTTCTTAAGCAGTGTTATATTCATACCTTATATTAGACATCCAGACTCAATCTGAATAACTGCACATTCTTGCTTTTTTGCTTGTTCTATTGAAGAACGACTATATCAATATTGGTAAGTAGCATTTGTAATAGTCTCCAATATTATTGTCATTGAAATAACGGTGCTTATAAAACAAGCTGAAGTCCCTGGATAGTGTAAGATTTCTGTGCTGACATCTCTGTTTAGCTATGTAATGAAGTCCCAAGGAAGGAGATACTTTAAGGCAGAACTATCTTGTCACATGAAATTTTGCAATGCTACAGTCTCATCTGCCTATCTACACTCAGTCCTTAAGGTGGAAAATATTTTAATTCTCTCTGAAGCAAAAGGCTAATTTTGTCATAGTTGGTAAAATGCAGATGCCATGGGAATCGATGGAAGAGTTTCAAAAACATTGGCCATGACTCTATGCATGATTACTGGTTGCCTTGCTGCTTGCAATAACTGGACACAGTGTCTGCTCTAAGTGTTCACTTCTATGAAAACTGAGAGATTTTCCTGCTTTGCAAGCTCACAGGTAGTATTTCAAGACTTTTAAAACTTCTCTCATGGCCCTGTCTGGTGATATGTGCTTGATCCTAGCATTACCTTGAAGTAAGAGGGTTAAGTTTTATGTACTCTGGAAGCCTTTTAAAAAGAGAAGTCAAAGTCTTTCTACATTGTAACCTTGATATCTGTATTATGAAATACCTACATGGTGGTTATACTGTCCCTAGCTTTCTTTTAAAGCCCTTGCCAGGCCAAACTCCAATGCACAGTGTGGGTGGAGGCAGTAGGTCCTGCTTTGTGAAGCTGTCCCAGAGAGGCAGCCCCCAGGTAGCTGTTATTTTGCAACAGAGATGAGGAGCTCAGGTGTTTGAGCCCTCTTCTTAAGAGGGCCTGCAGGTGGCACGCACTAAATATATCCACAGTCAGTGCTGCTAGATGCCAACTTTTTTGTTTGGCTGTAAATGATAGAATGTCATTCAAGACATTGACTTGTCTGTGGATGATCACTACTTGATACTAGCAAGGCTCTAGAGGTGAACTGGAGCTCTGTTGTTGGCTACTGCATGAGGGCATCGCACCCGTTTTAAATGAAACCTGTGATTTTGGAGTAAAGATCGCTTCATAATTTGACACTGCGAGATCTTCTGGACTGAATAAAATGTTTCTAAAATTCTTTCTTTTTTTAGAGTCTTGTTTCATCACCTGCAGTTGATCTTGAGGATATAAATACAGTTATGATTTTATCCTGGGAGGCCTTGTAATAGTGCTCCAATGCATCTGCTCTCACTTGCCACGAAGGTGTTGCTGTGCTTTGTCTGCAGTTGTAGTTCAATTCTCTGGAGAGCAGGCACCAGTTTTCTATGGCAGGTGTTTGCTGGTTCTTGTTCTGTCTGAGGTGTGTTCTGTCAGCTGAGATCTGTACCACCTCAGAAAACATGGCAATGTTTTTTGGTCAAAGACCCAGGTCTGATCAAATATAGTTATCTCTAGCCTTGATGATTCATGGTGACATTGGAGGCTAATTCTTCTGATGTAATCTGTGATGTAATTGCTATATAATACATACACAGAGATTAACACTAGCAAGATGATATGAAAGGGATGCTGTGTCAGTCTGAAATTTAGTAACAAGTTTATCATTTCATATTTTGAAGCAATTTGCTTCTATGTGATGTTATCGGTATCTCTCAGAGCAGAAAAATGATGACAGGTTGGGCGGTAGGCTATGTACTTTGCTGTCTGTACGTAGGACTTGGAAATGCTTGGAGTTGTAATTAGTTCAGAGTGTAACTGTCCACCTGGGCAATTAGTATTCTGTGCCCTAGCAGAACACTCATGTCACAGATCTGCCCTCTGAGTATTCAGGTGCTGCAATACATTGCCATCTTTGTGATGCAGTAATGCTCTTGAAACAGAAATGTTGTCCTGAAATAGAGCCAGGTCAATGCTTTGTATTGTGGATGAAGCTTTACTGAGAAGTGAAATGGAATGGGTGAGTAAGGGCTGTGGCTCACGTTATATAGGATATATATAGCTTGTATACACCAAGGTAGTATGTAATCTCCCTCCACTACCACTCATCTTTTTCCTTCAGATGCACCAGTACTGCACCAAGCCTGGTAGGCTTACATAGTTTCATTGATAGGTCAGTAAGGACCAATACATAACCTAAAATTTACCAACATTTCTATTATAATAAATCTTTAACTGCAGAAGTCCTAATGACATGGTAGCTTGTCTGCCTTATGTCTTTTGTTTTGTGTGTTTGTTTTTCAAGTGCTGAAGGTCTCGTGTAGTGACTGCAACTGAGTTCCAGCGCTGTGCTGAACCAGGCAACGCCAATCTCTGCAGACCCTGCTGGACTCTGCACACAGATATGTGGCTTTGCCCTGGCCGAGACTGCACCATTTTCATTTGCTGATCAACCAGTGCCTATAACAGTGCTGAGCCCCATTGTTCTGCTCATAAACTTGGGCTTTCTCTAACACAGTGAGCAGAGACTCGTTGCCTTTAGTAGAAAACTGATAAATTATTCCCTGACATGTCTTTGGCACTTAACAACTAGCACTGTCTTGCAGAAACTTGCTGTCACAGCTCAGAACTGGGTATGGTCAGGGCCATTTTCAACAGGCATTCAGTGTGATTTGGAGCCAAAGGGTGTTCTCAAGCCCAACTATAGGCCTTTTTATACCAGCTGGCATGTTTAATTTAATGTACCTGGCTATATTTGATTTACTAATATAGGCAGAGACTTTTCTTGTTAAATTTCCAAACCTTCCCTATTAAAAGTGGACTTAAAGGTCAAAGTATTTCCAGACTACTTGAGACTCCTCTGAGAGATCAGGCTTACCTTTTGACAAGCTCTATGATAGGTACGTAAAACTTTCCTGTCAGTTGTGACAGGAAAAATCTTGGGCTGAGTACTGCACAGTCCCTGTAGGGTCATATTTTCTCTAGTCTTCTGAGCGTGTAGCATACTTGTTCTTTCACTACATCCATGTGCAGGAAATAGCTGATTTTTGATGAAAGGTGATGTGGGATGACTGGAATTGGAAAACGTTGAATATTTCGATCAGTTAGCATTTTATCTGCTGAAAGATCCCCTGTGCTTTGGAAATGTAGAAATAAGCATGCTGTTGGTCTCCTTTTTTGGACTTTGGAGATCCTGGAATTCCTGTAGCATGGCGTTGTAGGAAGCATTTGTATTTTGCTGGATTCTGATTCCTCAAAGCTTTGGTTGTGCAAGATGTCTGCTGTATTCTTCCCCTTAGCACCAACAAATCTTTGAGGTGAAGAGCTACTTCATGGTGTGAAGACGTGTGCTTTCCAGTCACATGCAATTCAACAGAGTTATGACTTTCTCCTCACCTAAAAGGAGGGTCAAGGGGTGATTCTCTTAAGTTTTTTAATGAACTTTGAAAATAGCAACTCAAAGCAGCTTTGGACTGGAAGAAACAATTCTGCTGAGAATGCTTTACCTCTCCCTCCTTTTGTTGGTGATTTTTTTTAAGAATTTTTCTCTCATATTCCAGATGTTGGGGTGTGTGGTTAGGCTGAGCACATAAATGCATTTGGTTCTTTGTATTATTTTAGTATTCTTAACTAAACATGGGTGTTCAGATCGAAATGAAAATGTCTGCTAACTTGTCTCACTTGTTGATTTGTTATGCATCCCAACTGGAAGGCTATCTTTCACTGGAGTAATATGAAACTGAAGGGCCTTTAGATGGAATTCAGGAGTAGTTTTGAAGATGACTGTTTCATATTGTTGATTAACTTATAACTCTAATCAGATCTGTTATCCAATTAAAAAGGCTAAACCTGAATTGAGCTTTAATTAACGTGCCTGAAAACCAGCTATTTCGATGCTGAAAGCATCTTGCCAGTTGCTTGACCACTGGGAAAACTAAAATCCTAGGCCTGCTGAATCATTGCCGTCCTTGTGGCAAAGTTTGCCCTCCTTCTGCCTCGGCTTCCCTGCTGTGGCTGCTGGTGGCACGAAGGTGGTTTTCCTCTTGGCTGGTGTGTGGTGAGTGGTCAGAGTCCTGCCATCTTCCCAGCACCTGCTCCTTAGGGTGCTGGAAGGATGATGCTTTCGTATCTTGGAATTAAGTATGCAGGTATGTTGCATAAAAAAAAGCATCTGAAGTTCAAACTGTATAAGTTCAGGAAAATTACTTAGAAAAGACATTTTTTAATGCAGTGAATGTACAAAGACAGGAAGGCAGGTAACAGCTAGGAAGCATTACAGAAAATTGAGTATTCCCTAAGTGTTTCTCCAAAGGATATTTATCCAAAAGTGATGTGTTTTTTATTACACTCAACAGAGTGATTGCCCTAGTATTTGCATCATCTGTGTAGACTGTCTTGTAGGTGGGCTTCTCCAAATCTATCCTGTATACTAATAAACTTCTCCTTTTACTTGAGACTCTCACTTGTTGTATTCATGTCTTCATTTCTAAGATAGCTAACACATTTTTCCCTACTCTTGCGAAATACTGTATTTCTTCCTTAGAGAACATCATCTTTCCTGTCAGTGTCTTTGCTGACTTCAACCAAGGTGTATATACATATTCAGAAACTGGATAGAGTTAAAGTCTTTGTACATGGGTAAATGTAAAGAACTGACTTTGGAGAACACAAAACTCTCAAATCCATTTTGGCCAGTTGTTATTAAGTATCCTTATAATACTTTATCCCTGCTATTGTTAACAATTTGAAATTCTATACATCACACACTGTGGCTGTGTGGTGTGCCTCCATTTGGATCTTAGAAAAAGGATATCTGTGTGTATATTTCCCAGATTTCATCCATTTGAAATAGAAACTGAATTTCTCATTATACTTCCTATATATTACATTTCAAAAGCTGAATTACAGCCCTGTTATTGTGAGAAACTTCTACTCAAATATATATATATATATATATATATATATATATATCTCCTCATTTTTAAGGAATGCTAAATAGGACATGCAATATGTTCAAATTTTAACACCAGTTATTAGAAGCACCTTCTACAGAATACTCTTTGAGTAAAAGAGTATCACAGCTAGGGACAGATGAAATCAGTAACCAAGCTTATAGTATTTCCTTCTAGTTAAGCAAACTCTTCATGAACCCTAGAAGTTTTTGGATGCAGTCTTGTATGTTCCAAACTTGTGTGTATGCATTAGTTATATATGTATGTATTTATATATATATACACACACATATATTAGGCTTTGTGGTTAGATGATTAAGAGATTTTTTCTCCTGGATTTGAATGATTCTTTTTTCATGTATGTAGTTTTGAATTAATTTGGTGAATTTTGGAAATGGCAGCTTTTTCAAGCAACTAGCCTGAGGGGTTTAATACAAACATAAAAAGAACAGTCAAAACTTTGTCTATTTATGTGAATACATTGGAATGCCCTATGTGCTACTTAAGTATGTTGTGATTATAAGTATTTACATTAGTCTAAATATTTATATAATGCACAACTGTGAAAGTATGAGGTGCTAAGTAGAGAATGAATGTTTTCTTTACAAGAGAGGTGCTCATTTCTTTGAGCAGATGAGGTCTGTATGGTTTTAGGAGAAAAAAATTCAAGTTTTCAGTTTTTTAGGAAAGCATGAACAGCACAATATCCCAAGGAAACATTTGTTCCTTCTCTTTTAATTCATTCAGACAGTACTTGTCATCTGGCCTTAAATGCAGCACCAAAAGCAGCATTTGTAATTTCTATGTAAATTTATTTCTAGGAATTGGAGTGAGCTTTCTCATCTTTGGAGTAGTCCCAGACACCAGTCTGAAAGAGGAGATAAAATCAGTGCTGCTAATTATTTAGACTAGGAATAAATGGGGTTCGATGGGCAGATTGCTTTGCTCTGCTTTTGTCTGGAGACCTTCTGCAAGCTTTGTTGCTTTCAATGTGATGCACTAGCAAAAATGCTTACCTATCCCAAGAGAGGAAGAGATCTGCATGGAAAAAGGTTTTTTTAGAGCAGGAAACAGAGAGATTTGAGGCTAAGATGGCCTCAACAATGGCTCTGGTTGGCATGTCAACTTTCCTGAAGTTCTGGACACAAGTCAGAGGCTGCAGGTGCTGAAAAGGCTACACTGCTAAATTCGTACTTGCTTTGAATGCAGTTGCAATACAGAGTTACCTTCACTGCAGTGCCGTAAAGTCAGTAACCAATACATGTCTTTAAAAGAAAAAAAAATCATTTGTAAGCTGTTTGGAGCTTTAGAGCTTTCAGATTTTTGAATTGCTTCTCTTTTTTCACTGCTGTGACCCCCAGGTTGACTGTTTAGGTAATTATTTCAGCACTGTTGTAGATCAGCAGATAAGTTCCCTATCCTGGCAAAGCCCCACTACTACCATGTGTGTGTGTATGTCTCAAATCTGAAAGGAATAGAAAATATACTGACCAGACAGCACAAGGTGCTATTAGTAGTCCTTGTCTAGGACAGATAGGCCTTCTATTCCAATACCTTCCTGATTACTAGCACTTCCCTTCTGTTTTCTATATTCCCAAATACATGCTTGAATCTTGAGAGATGGTCTTAATATCACTGCTTATATTTATCTGAATTAAAATGTGCCTTTGAAAATGCAACAATATATCAGTGAGGTACACTAATAATTGTCAGAAACCTAGGAATTAGGTTATGTTTGGCTTATGGAGACTCTCATGTTACCCTGTTTTTTTTTTTTTTTTTTTTTGTTTTTTTTTGAAGTATTCACAAATAAGCATTAGTGACAGGCTTTGCATTTAGGAGTGAACTGAAATGTCAGCTGAGTGCTTCTGAGTTTTTATTGTGGTCTTTATAGGTAGCCAAATCTCACAGCGTGAGCTTGGGTTTTCCTCTGAGGTTCCTGGGAGAAAAATCAAGTTCCACCTGCTATATGGGCAGGTGACGCTTACTATGGGCTGACTAATTGATTTGATGGGCCTATTCTGCAGGACAGAAGGATCTTTCAGGAGTTTTGTGACATTGTTTTCTACAAAACAGATGACAAGGAATGCTCTGTTGTGGGAATTTTGCCACGTTGGTAGATGTTGTTACATTCAATGAAGTTGACTGGGAATTCAAAACAAAACTTGAGCAGACTCAGAATAAATTAGAATAAAATCAAAGACAATACTTGCATGATGCTCTGTGAAGAAAATCTGTAAACTTTCGTACAGTTCTCCTAACTGACAGAGATGCTGTTCTCATGTTAATGTTGCCAGTAATGAAGAAATGTGGGAACAAAAGTACAGAGAGTATGCGTTATACAAGCAAAATTGTGCTGAAACAGCTTGAATAATGGTATTGTCTATGGGATGCCAGCCAGCCCTTTAGTGCTTACCGCCACAGCAAAATTGCTTGCTAATCCTGCACCAGCAATTGTTTTTCTAAATCATGTTGGGACTTTGATTTCATTGTAATAGGGCAAGGCTAGGGAGGTTTGCGTCTGAGACTTGGGACAGATGGTTTGTGTTTTTGGAAGAAGGGTGCTTTGTAATGGTGTGTCATGCTGGAATCGTGTCTGGCAACACCCTGCACAGGAGCTTTGAAAGAGGCTTTCTGGTGCCTGGTGCCTGTGCTGTGCTCTTACCCAGTGAGGCTGTCTGCTACTGACCCTGGCAGTGATGGCATTTGGGACTCTCTTAACTTCTTGAAGTCACTCCTGAAAGCTTTTTAAGTTCCAAGATAAAAAGGTGACAGCTTTGTCAAAGTTGTTTCGGAGGAAAAAAGATAGAGCAGCAGCTAGTCTGTCCACTAGTGCCTTGAATTTCAGACTTCACTGTGTCACCTTGCCTGTCAAAGTAGTTGAGTCAGAAAGGCAAGTCTTAAATGCTGTGGATTGAGATGTGCCAGTTTCATAAGCAATTAGGCAGCAGGGAAATGTTAGCTGAGGATGTGCATTCGGAATAGTTTCATTTTTCCTAAAGTCCACCTTGAACTGTTTTGTATTTTGCTGATTAATATGTAAGTATTATGAGAGCAAGAGAGGGTTTAATTTAGCTACAAAATACGAAGATCTGAAGAAATGAAGAAAAGTCCATGTTTGTTACTTGTGGAGATTCCTGTTAGGAGACTGGAGAACATTCAGACATACATATCGATGAACCGTTGCTAAAGACAAACAGTTCTGTAATAGTGTGAAGTACTTAGCTCTGTGGATGACTGCTGAAGGAAATCATCTCTCAGGCTACTGGAAGCAGAGTGGCTCCTGGCAGGCTAAAAGCATCCTGTACCAGAATTCCTGTCTTATTCCGCTTTTGTCCATTTTGTTGCTTCTTAACCCCAGCTTCAAAGCAAGGTAATTATTTCTTACAGGAGTTAGGAGCAAAGCCTAAACTAAATTATGAGTGAGGAATGGCTTCAATCATTGTGAGTGTCAGTAAGTTTTTAATAAAAATACAAACCCAGCTAAAATATCATTGGTAGTGATTATTTTTAAAGTAAATGTCACTGGAAATATAATCACAGGCTATTAAAATTCTTTTAATTCAAAGTAACTTTAAACCTCTTAGTTTATAATAATAAACTAAATTTTTCTACTTTTGCTTTTCATTAGTGTCAGGTTCTTATTGCTTAATTACTTACTCTCTGATTAGTAAAAGTAACTGATGTTAGAGCATCTGTAAGTACTCAAATACAAAATAATTTTCAAAATGATAAAATTACAAACTTGCAGACTAAGAAAAAAAATAACAATGGGAAAGCTTTCTTAACTCCATGTCAATGGTAGGACATACATAATGGCACTAACCAAAATTATAACACAAACACAGCCAAATCATGAATTAAAAATATTTTACAAGTCCACACTGTATTTCTTGCTAATGGTAGCTAATGCTAACCCACTTGCTGTGGGTTTTGTTCCCCTCTGAGTTGCATGTCATTTCCTAGCCCTCTGTTTACTTCTCACCAGCTAAATGCTTGGTTACACCTTTAACTGACTTGGACATCTTTATCTTGTACTCAAGCACAGATATATGCAGATAATAGAATTTGATGAATAATGAAATTGCTCTTAATTAAAAGTCACTAGGAAATCAATGCTGAAGGATCTTCCTGTTATGATTACAGGTAAGGTAATAAACATTCAGTTGTCTTAATCATTAAGAAAATCTGATGTTACTGCACAGCATTTTTTATATTCTGTCTAAAGCCCACAGAACTTCTTCATAAATCAGTTTTTTTTTAAAAAGAAAAATCTTATAAAGCTAAATGACCTTATACATCAATGCTTCCAGATAAGATCTAGCACAAGCTACTCTGAAGATGGAGAGCATCAATCTTAGGTGATTCATTTCCTCAGCTACTCCCAATACAATTTAGTGAATACGTAGTCTCTGCAATGAAAACTTTTCCCAAAAGGCTGAATATTTATAGTAAGATGCACTTAGTACAAAAATTGCATCATCTCTTGCATAAAAGCTATGTAGTTGCATTTGAACAATGAAATAAACATCTTAATAAACCTGTGTTCTGTTGTGTTTTTTTTTTTTTTTTTTTTTTTTTTTTTAAATGAACCAATTTTCACAAAAACACTTTCACTTTTATCTCAATGAAGAAATCACAGGGGAGCTATCTTACTATGGTATCAACTAGCACGTATTTTCCTGTCCTTCAGTTTTCTGGGAAATTCTTATTGTCGAATTCACAGCATGCACATTCACAAACACGTTTAAGAATCCTGACTTTTACTTGCCCTCGCTGCAGGACAAGGAACTATCATTTGCACAGAAGAACTGAAAGATGATTGTTCACTTGTTAGTTTCTGGCATCAATTGTCTGTTTTCTGTGAAAGGTGGGGAAATGTTATTTACATGTCAGAATATATTTTTAGGAATTTGAATGTGAAGTCCTTTGGTAACCTGAAGGTAAAAGCTAGAACTGTAAAATCCCGTGTGGCCATCTTTCTCAGTTTACAAAAGAGACAGCCAGTCAAGGAGAGGTTAGAAAATACTCATTTTAACGTTTTTCATTTTTAAACTAAACTTTATTTGAAAAAAATATATAAAAAAAATAAAAAAGTTCTATGAATGTTATCTAGAAGAAGGTCCATGGGTGGAGCTCCCTGCTCTTGCACCTCTCAGCCTGAGACTGGAGGTGAGGTTTCAGGAGTAGGGAACCTTCCTGAAAGCTGTGAGTATGGCACCCTGAGCAACACAGGTAGATGTGGTCAGTAGCGAAGATGGCAGCAGGAGGATGGTGAAATTTAGCTTAGTCTTTATTTCAGGACAAGCAGAGTGAGCAGCCAGAAGTGTTCTTGGAAAAGCAGCCAGGGTAGAGTGGCAGGAGTTGGATGACAATATCATGCTCAAAAGTTAAAGATAACAAAGTTGTGTAAAAGAGTGTGTCTGAGCATATGCAATCAGATATGCAAGAGTAAAATTTAAAGCACCAGTTGATACTTAATAGGGAGGACTTCACTTCTGAGGGAAGGCTTAGTAGTAACATTAGGAATCACAAGTGAAAGCTGGCAGATTTGAGCTGATAAGCAGACTGTCAAAGCATTAGCTACTCAATGGCAGCAATTTGATTGACTGGAAGTGCTAATATACATTTAAGGGAACAAAATGCATTAATGCATGTCTCTGATTCCTTCTTACCATGTTCCTTCTCTTGCAACAGTCCATTTCAGAAATGACACAGATTTAAGCCGTATTGTGGCAGACAACTCACTGAGCTTGGGTGCAGTAGTAGAAACTGAAAGGATTCAGTTATTTAACTGTGCAACAACAAATTCTCATTGATATCCTGTGGTTTCACTGCAAAAAGCCAAGAGGATTGCTTCCTTTGTTTGCCATGTAAAAATCTTCTCATACAACAGCTAGATGAGCCTGTTCTACGTAAAACCAAAAACTAGTACAGATTGTGTTCTGTGAGACCAACTTAATAAATCTGCACTAAATTATTATTGGAAAAAAATAGCCCAGCATCTGAATTTCTTAATACCTTGCTAGTGTTCTTAGGATTACTTTCTTGGAGCGGCTGATTTGTTTTTCTCCAACAGCTTATATTTAGACATCAAATAGTAAATAACATACCTAGAAATAATACTTTGCAGCCTTTGTCAACATATATCTTTTACACAATGCTAAGCTGGCTGAAGATCAGACAAAGGATTTACTATTTATTTATCACTCGAAGGACAGAGGCTGGTCCTCAGCTCCTCAGCGCAGCTTTCCCTACTAGATAACATGTGCTCTGAATGAATACTTTGTTTACACCATAATTACATGTTTTGTTTTGGGGAAGTTCCTCTGAACTTAGGATCCTAAAATTAGATCAGTTCCGCACATTCTACTCCCAGACACCCTTGTAAACAGTAGGTGAAAAAGCCATTGTTTGTTTATTTTTATGGTTGATTTGTGTCTAACTACATACTATGGAATAACTTGGATAAATAAAAGAGAAGGGGAACAGTTAGGAATATTCTCCACTGAATGCTGACTGAATCAGCAGCAGTAAAGAGGGAAAACATCTTTTGCTTTAGGAAGTTTATCTTGCTAGTTTTTTAGTGAGGTATCTTTGGAAGAGGGAGAGCAGATTGCTCCATCAGCAGGGTAACTGATGAACTTGGGTTTCCTACAGGTCTGAATTCCTCATCCCTATAGATGTCATCTCAGGTTCTTTGTGATTTCTTTCTCAACTGCCTCCATGGGTGTGTGGTATCTCCTCACTGCAACTACTCCAGCCCATTCCTGTGTCTTTTGGCCAGCTGGACAGAAAACAGCCTGCAATCTGGCTACTTTGGACCTGTGCATATGTTAATTGTGCAGCTGGTATCTCAGGATGATCAGAAAAAAAAAAAAAAATGCTCAGGGTTGTGGCTTTTTATCTATTAAGACGTGTTTAGAACTCATTTTCAGTGCTGCTCATTTTCACAAACTACTGGGACCTTCATGTCTTGGAAACTCCCCCATATCTTCTACATAAAGCTGAAGCAGCCCAATAAGAGCAACAGTTCCCAGCAGCTTGCTCAATCTCAGCTTCCTTGGGTAATCAGAGTGAAGAGACATTTTAGTGTTCTGGGGTTTTATGAATAAATGAAGAGAATGATATGATTGTTTTCCAGTATACAAACCTGATGCAGTTACAAATTGTCAACTGCTCTTAGTTTTTGAAGCCCTCTTAACCTAAATTTCACTTTGTGCTTGAATTCAGGAAAACCCCTTTTTCCTTTTTTTTTTTTTTTTTTTCCTCCCAACCACCTCCCCCCCCCACTGGTTAACATCAATCTCTTTAAGGTGGGGAAAAAAAAAGTTGATTGTTGTTGTTCTATTGTTTGTTTATGACTGGGGTGCAAATAGATAATGTTGAGTAGCCATAATTGCTATCAAGAGGCAGCAACAGACAAATGTATTGCAAAGGTAGCATGCTGGCTGTCCGTACTGGATGTGCGTACTTTTTAGAATTATTCTCACATCTGGTTGTCCAGAAGGAAATAATAATAAAAAAAAATAACTGTTAGCAGAAGTCATTTCCATGGAAGTAATAGTTAAGAGGAGGTGCATGTCAGTTTGTATTAACAAATTTCAGTGTATGCTATTTGTTTCAATATTGTCGTTTTTCTCAGGCAAATCAATCTTCTAAAATACAGCTTTTTATATAGAACATAGCTGTTTCAATAGTTATTTCTTATGAAGATGATAATAAACTACAAGGCGGGTAAGTGCAATTTAGGACTTCCAGTATAGAAACAGCTGTTTAGTGTTGACTGATTGCGGGTACTTCATCAGTAAGGGTTGATTGCTGTCCTGCATGAGCCATTTTGGCGTTCCAGGATATGCTCAGTCTTAATAGCTGCCCAATATTTAAACAGGGAGAATAGCTTGGATTTCAGGCCCTGAAAGCTCTGATATTCCTTTCTGGTGCGATCCCAGAGGGCCATGTGGTGCCTTTAATTGTGAACAAGTAAACATTAGTCTGGTGGCTTGAGCAATTCAGTAGATGAAATGAGACAGAAGTTGTCTCTGCAGGTGGGTTAACAGCTGCTGCCAAGTGCCTCTCTATCTTACTGTCTCAGAGCAAGCCTCAGAGATGAGGCTGAATAATTTCCAGTGTCACATAAAGACTGGGAAGCAGCAGGAGAGATGTGTTCTGATTCTTATGAAAAAAGATTGATGTAGTGTTCTTTTCTGAAGACTTGAAATTGAGAGAGAAAAACACTTTTTTTTGTACTTTTTCCAAGTCATTTGACTTCAGTTCTTAACATAGGTATACAAATTCTAGCCTTTGTAAGCGTATAAGCGTACTTGCAAGTAGTGAGCAATTAACTACCTAAATACAACTACCTATAATTTGGCTATCAATTAATTTTGTCTCAATGCCTCAAAAATTGACACGTGCAGATAAGCAGGACAGTCTGTCTGGAACAAGTAGCTTGTGAACATAATTACCTGCCTTATTTACAGATGCTCAGTTTTGACAGAAGCTTTAAGGAGGGGAGAGAGATATCATGTGGAAATAACTCTGACAAAAATGAATGAATAAAAGCTCCCCTTCTTCCAGTGCAATGCTATTCAAATATGAGAATTCCTTTCACTCTTTCCCCTTATTTCTGCACGTGGCCAAGTTACTACTACTGATGATATAAACCTAGACACTAAATTACCATAATTAGCAAAGGGAGAACAGGAAAAGAAATTAAGATATATTAAACAGGAGATAAAGGAGATTACTTTAAATCAAAACAAAGCCAACTATTCGATGTTTTGCTGAGCTGTCTTTACTTGTAAAATACTTTCATGGCAAGCTTTTTCAATTCATTTTTGTTCATCTCTGTAATTGAAAGTGGGATGCATTTTCCTGTCAGCTGTGCATTTGAGGCCAATGCATCAGCGGGCTGATCCTGTTAATGTATATCTGTGGCGGGATAAAAGTTTGCTTTCTAAAAATCCATAGAAAGCAGATTAAATGTGTCATCTACGCAACTGAATCTACAGCTGTGATCTAGCTGTATTTTAAGAGCTAATGAGGGTCACTGTGGGTCACATCTTGAATGGGTACTTCCAGGAAAAATAGAAGTGTGGTAGGAAGTACTCTTTAGTGCATCGCTAAGTGGTACTTGCCCTTTGACTCAGAGATACAATGCAGCGTGTGAGATGCTATAATGGTTTATGCAGTCTTCTGTGTTGGTGTCCAAACAGATCAATCATATTTAAAGAATGGAACAGCATAAAGGTTCACTCTGGAAGGTGATAAGTGAATAATCCAGTGATAAGGAATCTAAATATGTGGCCTTTACAATGGGCAGCAACAAAAGCTGGTGAAACTCTTGTTTAAAGTCTGACCTCTTTAAAAGTAAGCTGCTGAATAGATTTAACTTTTATAATGTAATACTGGTAAATATATATTAATGCAAGGAATATAAGGAAATAGTGAAGCATACACTTCTAATGCTGTAGAAACTACAGCAGCAAATGGATTAAAAAGGAATACAGTAGCTTCATAAATAAGTGCACTAGTGGCAGTAACCTACCAGATTGGAAGTCAACCCTCAGTTCAGGAAACTGCTAGTTTGCCGGAACCTCGAGAGTATGCTAGGAGCACCACACTGTGCAGGCCTTAATTCCTGTGCTGTTTTTCTTCAGCATCGTCTGAATCTCTGCTTGAGATAAAATGCTAAATTCAAGGGATATTTTCCTGACCCAATGCAGCCCTTCTTATAATGATATGGGCATATGAAAGAAAGGCTTTTACAAAGCAGGAAGAACTGTGTTTTGTTAGACAATACCATTTAATAAAATGAGGACTGCTAATAATAAGGAAGTTGGGAACTGACACTAGAACATGGGAAGTGGAGAAAGCAGAGGGACAAATCCTGAGTGTATTTGGGAGATGGCTTTAAGGTCTGTCTAATGTAGTTTCATATTATTACAAATCCATTGACACCATCTTATAAACTGCACTCAATTAACTGTCCTTATAGAACTGATGGATTTCCTTGAAGCTTTAGTGAATGTCTGCTTTTCAAATCCTGCTACTGAAAATGTTCAGTAATCCCATTTCATAACCGTGATATGCTGTAAGTGTACCAGATTATCAGAATACAAGGAACTGGACTGAGACTTGGATCTCACCCTGTAGATAGCACTCAAACACCAGCCTGAAATATGGGCCACTCCATAGGAAAAGACACCTGTTTAGAAATATATATATATATATATATATACATATATTATATATATATATAAAAGGTTTAGTCATTGTTTTTCATCCTTTGCATGCCAGGCTTAAACTTTCTCTTGACAGATACATTTTCAAAATCTTAATTTCAAAATCTTTGCCATTTAAATGTAAAACATGCTGAAGTTGAAAACTGAGCATGGTGAAGAGAGACTCAAAAATAAAATCATTGAGACTGGGGCTTGTCTGAGAAAATGAGCATACACACAGTTACGGGAACAGTGCAAGTTCTAAAATATGTGTTATCGAAAGCAGCAGAAGGACTTAATCTTATCTCTCCACAATGCTTCAAAATTGTTTTCTAAGCTTGGCTCAAGGTAAAGATTGCTCTTCAAAGTGGAAATTTTGGTATTTCTCACCATCTTCAACATGTTAATGATTTCATGAAGCACCTTCTCTGTTTTTGTGCAAAGTATAGCTTTAAAACATCCTCAGAATCTCTCTGCTAGCCTTGAATTTTATCCATGGCAACATTTTCTTTCTCATCTCTTTCATCTACTTATAGATATTATCACAAATAATTGCACTAAATTAATCAGAAAAATGTTAACACAACCTGTGCATTATTTAAAAATAATAATAACAAAACCCTTTTGGTCTATGAAGTAGCCTTGCATTTCCCTTGGCAGCATCAGGGGCATACAGGGAACAAAAAACGGAAGAAGCTCTGATCAGGCGTTTACAGAGCTCTAAGTGAGGAGCGAAGCTTTACAGTAAGCCAGCAGGAGCACTCAACATGTGGTCTGCCTGAACTATTGAGCCTACAAGCTGATATAGTTTGCCTCCGGGGCAATCTGGGAAAAGGTGAGGCTCAGATGAAGCAGTCTGTGCTCCTTAGATGGAGTTCCCTGGAGGCAATGTGTGGAGGTTAGCAGGGCTAACTCACCTGCTCTGCTTCTGCAAGTAAATGCAGAGGTTAAGGATATGTGCGGGTAGACACCTGCTTCTGTGTACCTTCCTATTAAACTGAAGTGCTGGGAAGCAGTGTTACCTCCAAGGAAAAGGCTTCTGGGGACGCAACATATGGAAGAAGAATTTTTGACTGCTCAAAGTGTTTGATGCTGAGTTCTTGCTGCTGCTTCAGAAGATAAATCTAGACTTTTAATCACGATGATGTGTCGCTGCTCTCTGAGGCTGCCAAGTGGGGAAGTTCAGTATCTACTGAGGGGAGTTTAAAAACAAGCCTTCCATTTAAGACAGGCTTTGTGTTAAATGAGGTACAAAAACTGAGCTAAACAACCTCTCACAAGCAAGGAAATTTCACTTAACATAGTTTTCTCAATAGCACTTAACTAACAAGGGATATGTGATGTAGTTGGGAGGGGGCAGCGGTGGATAGAAGTTGGGGAGATGCCAATCTATAGCTTCTCTGCACAGTGTGCACGTATGTCAAATGTTTGCAGAAGCGTTGGTTGCACTACTAGGTGAGATGTGCTGCCACACAGCCGGCCTAGACCTGCCAGACTAAATTTTCACAGACCTTCTGGTTTGCATTGTTCTTCATTTCCCCCTCACACCCCAATGGCTCTTCCTTTAGCTACAGTATGCTGAGACAAACTTGTTTGTTTGTTCTTAAGAAAATAATAGAGTGCAGTGGACAAGGCACTAGACAAGGCATGACAATTCTCATGCTTCTTAATATTGGGTACTATGTTCAATATATGGCACTTCACAGCAGAGCAGGCAGACAAATAAGTCTTTCCTGGTAAAACCTCAGTGTTCCCTTACATCAAGCCTTTCAACAGCAGTATCTTTACAAAAGAGGTGGTTATCCCTGGTGTTAGTTCAGGATGAAAAAGCTGTATTGAAATAGTAACTGAAACTGTGCTAGTCTGGTTTTGGAATATATTCAGGTAAGTACCCTTTAATGGCAGGAGAACAGGTGTTAGATATGGCCAAATACTTGCATAGTATTTGGTTCTCCTTTGGTAAAGTATGCAGCTTGAGATAAGCAAGTTCTGTTATTAAATCCTGTGTTAGTACAAGGCACTTATATCTAATTAAATGTAATAAATTTGATTTTCTAACATACATGTATCTCTGCCTGTAGATGTGCATACTGTGTCAGAGGCAGTGGAAAATAATAAAAGTTAATTTAGTGCAAGCATGTAGGACAGTTGTATGGTTAATTTGATTAAAATATTTATTTTGTAACTTGCATTCCTTTTTTTTGGTGTAGAGTCAGGACCTCTCAGTGGCACACACAGTACTCACTTCTGTATAAACGAGTGCTCAAGCCCTAAAAAAGAAAGGGATTTAACAGAAATGTTGCCACAGCAGAGCTAGCAGGAATAGCGAAGAAGTGACACATGTAAGATGTTAATTTTCTCAGTGGAGGTCAGATGATAGGAGGCCTGTAATGCTATCTGTGGATGGGAGTTAACAGCTGGTGTCTTCTCTTGGTTTGCAACCGTATTAGAGCTGATTCCTCCGGCATGGCTAATCAGCGTACCTCGAAGAGTGAGGTGTGGAGGTTGGTAGCCTTTGCTGTTTTTGATGCACAGCAGACATTTAAATCCCAATTCAACAGTGGAATCCCCAGAATGATTTTCTGTGCATCTGTGTAATGTAAGCTACCAAAACCACAGTTTGAACTAGATGTATATTACTACTTCTACAGTATGTAAAAACAGTACTCTTTGTTAGTTTGCTGTTACAGAGACAGCAGGAGTCATACATTTTCGTCCTGGAGAAAAAAGCTTTCAGTTCTAATACCTGTGCATACTTGAAAAAACCTTTTACATACTAACGAGAGTACTTAGGTCCCCTGCTAGATCTACACATTCACTGGTATCATAAACAATTGCAACTGCAGCATGCATGCTAGATTGTGTATATTACAATTCATTAAGCAACCCTTAGGCTGACTAATTGTGCCAGATGGTATAATTTTTGTGTATACTTGACTTGCCATGAGTGTTACTATCTCGATTCTGATATTTATCTGCAGTAGGTGGGGGGAAGGGAGGAGGGTCCTGATTCACAGGCGCCTTCACCAAAAAGATCAATTCCAAGTGGGAACAATTTAATGAGTTGTGATTCTAGGATATATTAACAGGAATGTGAACAGTCGGCATTCACCAGGAGAGCTACCAAATAAAACAATCTCTCTCCGGAAGCTTCTGATCAGTCTTTGAGCATGCTGCCTTGGAGTTGCAGGGAGGTTTGTACTCATGTGTTGGTGGCCTGCAGAGGGGTAAATTAACATTTAGGTATGAGTTCACTTCAATTATAAACCTTTAAAATAATTGCTTTTTGTGTTCAAACAAAGGTGATTTATATACACCCTATTTTGTCCTCTTTCCTAAGGAGAGTCAGACCTTAGCCAAAGATGGGCACTTGTGAAATTTACCCTCTCCTCTCAGCCCTCTCTCTCTGAGATTGTGTGTGTGAATTTAATGAAGATGAATGTTAGATTGTTTTTGCTAGGGATTCAGGAGAACAACCTGGGTTCCCTGCTGATTCTTGGATGAGAAGTGTTTTGTTTATCTAAGTAATTTGTCATAACAGGCAAACAAGTCAAATCAATTCAACAAAAATTTTGCAGGGCAGTGAGTGGAACCACTTCATCCAGCTTAAATGTAAGCGAAGAGGTGACTTGCAAAACCTGGTGGGGCACTTCTGTTGTAATTATCCCTCCAGTGATCTTCGCACGATTTAGAGGCTGTGATTTCAGAGGAAAAGAATGATTACTCAAAGGGTTTCTTCCGTAAGTACATCTTGTTCAGAAAAAAATAATTGAAGCCAGGCAATAACAGTGGGACATTCCTTTATTTCTGCAAACCTCCTTCACGTCCATTTGGCCTATGGGATGTTACATCCTTTTTATGAACAGCCCACTTTCACATGACGTGGTACTGGAACATACTTGACTGTGAAACTGCACGAGTCCAGTCCTTTGCGCTCTGAGTGCTCTTCTGCAGGCTGCTTCGTCAAGAACATGCTATAGAGATGACATATTAGTATGCAAGTTTTCAAAGTTAGAGGTAGATAAATAATTTTGGAGTTGAAGTTAATATGCCTCTGAAGACACTGCAGACATTTATGATATGCATTGAGTAATCATGTTGATAAGCACATGAAAATGGAAGGTCAGAGCCCTGTGCTACAGAGGGATTTATTTTTTAACACGCACAAATAACCTCTGCTTGCAATACTAACAGAAACTAATAAACAGTAGTACAACCACAGCTTTTTTTCTTTTTTTTTTTTTTTTTCAGAGAGAAGGGAATATGGGTTGAAAGACAAAGCCCAGCTAAATACAAACTATGATTTTACTTTCTATTGCCTAATGCAACTACTTACATACTCAGTAGCTGCTCTGAGAAGAGCTTTTACAACAGATCTATCACAAGGAATCTCACTTCAAACTACTGAATTTTACCACGGAGCAGCACTTATCTTTTTAATTTTAGTAGTGATTAAATCCCTTCTCTTGTGTGCCTGAACAAAAATGGTATAATCTTAACAGCTCCTTGGGACACATTATACCCTTTGGGGGCAGGCCGGGGAGGAGGGGAGGGGGGTCAGAACGGACAAGTAATTTAATTTATTTTAGAAATGTCGTTTGGAGTTGTATACTTCAGAGGCTCATGTGCCTGTTGCTAGGCTTGCCTTTCACTGCTATGGCAACAGTCTGGTGGTAGGGCTCAGTGGGAGACGGCCGTGTGATTTATTGCCAAGGGCTCGCTGTCCTTGGGGTGAGCAGGCCAAGGATGTCAGTCTTACACCACGGGGTTTGAGCAGAGGCGAGCATTTTTAGAATTGTTCAGCTTCAAACCCACCTGTCAGTCCCCCTCTCTTTCTCCAGGGGCTGAAACTGGTAACAGAGGCTGAGCCCAGGCTCTGGCCTTTTCAGTCGAAGAAAATGCATGGGCAGGATGCAGGAGCCAGGCAAGAGTGTTGAAATTCATCAGGATCACACACAGGCTCAGTCATCGTTACCTTGATGATAAAACTGATTCTATGACCAAGTGAATTTTCCAGAAATGAAAGCAGCTAATGGTATTTGCGTGAGATGCTTTGATCACTTCTGATATTTATTGCAAATACTAATTATCTGATTTCTGCCTGGTAGGGGTGTTGAGTTGGCCAAATGTAGCCATTTCTCATTGAAAGCTGTGTTCTTATAAACTCTCAGACTATGAAATAGGTGTCTGAGCTGAAGGGATCGTGCCCCAGGAGCACAGAAGGGACAGACAGACTGTGTGCCTGTAGCTCAGGGGTGCACCCGGTGCCAGGAGGCAGTTGTGCTGCTTCCCTTTCTCAGGGTTTTCTAAGGGCTTGAACTGGAAACATTCAGCTTTAGGTACTCCATTCCCTGTGCTTTAGTTCAGGATTGCATCTCACCGCCTCCTGATGAGTGTACACCTTTCCCAAAGGAAACGTGGGTTTTTCCCCTTGCTGTAAAAAGCTGGGTGCTGGCTTGCTGTGTGGTTGTGCACGCCATTTGTACAGTATCCTAATCACGATGGTGCCCTCTTGGAGGGATGGAAACACAGACTCTTCCCTGACAGCCTCTGGGAAAGTGAAGAAATCCCAAAGGTGTAGCCTGCTCCTGTAGGCATGCTGCTGCTAGCAGTCACTGCAGGGGAAGCACTGCAAGAGCTGGGGCAGGGGTCTTAAAGAAGAACAGCTTCACGGTCCCTCTGAGAAGATTTTTAACTTAGAGGCACTAGGTCTTGGCTGAGGAAAAATGCTTTCGTTGTCATGTGAAGAGTGAATATTGCCTTCTCTTCTTTATTTTATTTTTCATTTTGGAAGTTGATTTGGAGGGTGAGGAGCAAATGATTTATTTATTTATTTATTTTTTAAAAAAAGCATCTTTGTTTTTCAAAAGGACAAATATTGCATTTTGTTCATTTTGAGGTGACTGCTAAGGTCATTTGATTTGGTGATTTCTAGTTATTCAGGGTTAGTTATCTTCATAGATTGAGAGAAAAAATATAATACACAACCTTATTTTGAGCAGCAACAGGTAACTTATTAGTTTCAGATTTTGGAATTCCTTTCTAGTTATTAGTAGTTTAATCTTATGTTCTGAAATTGCCAAAACATGAGTGTGTGGAAGTATTTGTTTTAGGGCTACAATTGTGGAGTACCCTGTAAATAACAGGCTGCTGGCTTTGTCTGAAGTAACCAGAATGTATAACCTCAATACATCCAACAGGTGATTTTCAAGGATGAAGAGAACAAGTCTGTGTAACTATCATTTTTTGGTTGAAATATATATCATTACCTTTGCAATTGACTATCCATTTTGGCTCGGGTTTTGAGCTGTTCAGTTCCCTTGTATCACAGCCATTATTTCAGTTTTTTCCTTTCCTTTTTTTTTCCCCCTTTCTTGATTTTGAAGACTATCCAGCCATCATGATACAGTCATGACAGAGACAGTGGGCAGCCCCTCAAAGAAAGCTTTTTCTTCCTCTGGAGCCCCCAGAATGCATGAGGAGCACCCAGCCCTCCAGCTGGGAGGGCTCAGTGCTGCTCCTCTGCCTGTTTTGCATCCCTGGCACTAAGGTGGAAGGCTTCATTCTAAGTAAAATTCTGGTTATTGTGTCCATGTGGTTCCAAGAAAATTCAGACAGCTGAGTTAACACTGGTATATACAACAGTGTCCTCACCCCATCTCCTTTGAGTTGCTTTCAGCATTTTCTAATTCATGTTCTATGTGGCGATGCGCTTGTTTTCTTCTTCTAGGTGAAAGACTAAATTAGACATTAGGATATTTATGCACTAATGTAAATCATATTTGCTTGTGTTTTTTTACTTGAATGTAGTTGTAAAGCAAGAAAGCCATATTCCACATTCCTAATGATTGCAATGCTGTGATTGGAAATGACAAAGCTGGAGAGAAAATATCCTGTTTCTAAGTTTCCTCACGATAGTTTTCAACACATTCATTCTTTTCTTACCCTCTGCCACTGCTTAAAAGAATAAAATCTGTTAACAACAGGCATATGTAATCAACAGCTCCTCCCACTTCAAATCTGTCTTTAAGCTTCACTTTTTGGGAGTCCTTCCTACATTAACCTTCTGTTAGGGTTTATATCAAACCAAAAAATGCAGTAACTATGGTGCTGTGCAAATGCGTGTGCGCTACATTGCAAACTTGTTTGCTACTCTGTTGATGGGATGTGATTGAAATCTGCTGGCAAAAGTACAAATACATATTCTCTGAAAATTGAATGAACAGTTCCTTGAAGGGATGCACAAATAATTTTCATCCTTTTAGGAAAAAAGAACATCTTGATTTAGCTGATATTTTCAAATGAAGATCCACAAATTCTGTGGGTTCAGTCAGTTCACAAAATAAACCAAATAAAAAGCTGATGCTGAATGAATCAATTGCTTAAGCAAAGAAATGTGGTCTAATTCAGTTAATCCAAAAATACTTTTGGTTAAATTCTCCCTTCTTTCCTTTAGGGATAGTGTTTTAGGGAAGGCTTTGTTCATTTTGTTATAGTAAGGATAATATTGCTTTCTCTGATGCTGGCTTTTAGAGTTCAGCTCTGATACGAGGGCTTGGGCTCTTGTGGTGTTGATTACAGGCTGCTTCACTTCACACTGGTCCCGCTTTCAAGGTTGGGCCTCTGTCATGTATGTCAAATACCTGTGCCCCTGGAGGGATCGCTATCAGACTCTGGGGTGTTTATTATGTTTAAGCAGAATGTCTGAAAGGGAAAAGGACACAAAGCTAAAGATTCAAAGGGCAGCAACATGCATACCCACAGGCCTGTTCTGGCTGTTAGCCATTCAAGTGGCTGTGCTCTTTTCCAAGTGAATGGCCAAAGGAAGCTTTTCATTTTGACGTCCTCCCCTGACTCTCACCTGTGCTGCATAAAGAATCTCGGCCTCCCTTCAAATAAAATGCATTTCTAGGTCAGGCACGCCTCTCACTGAACCAGGAGAGGCTTGGCAGGGAGGATGGGAAGGTTCAGTTCTCTTCTAATTTTACATGCAGGCACGATAAGGTTAATGAAGTGGGATCTGTTTACTATGGTCAGACATGAAAACAACGAGTATCTTTTCTGTTTAAAGTCAAGGTAACTCCTCACCTGGTCGTAATTTCAAAAGTGGTAGAATATTCATGAGTTGTTCTTGATCATCAGATAATGGCCTCTGTAATCTCATTTTGTTCTTACACATAATTCAGGAGAACAAAGAGGGCATCTTACAGATTACTGAGCACTCATACTTTCTGCAGAAAGAGGAAGTGCATGCTGTGTGAGATGATGAGTAAACTTTGAATGTTTAGCGGGCAACCCAGTGGATCTGGATCTGGAGTGCAGTTCTGATGGTTAAATAAGATTTTCATTGTAAATCATGGAAACCAAACTTTTTTTTTCTCTTTTTTTTTTTTTGAAGGGTATAAATAGAACTCGTTGCAATGTTAAAATTGCTATTTTTTTACTAGACCCATGTAGGAAAGAGTGGAGAATTCTCTGCTGAAATAAATGAATAATATCATAACAGAAAGGCTTCTGGATAGCAAGCAAGCTGTAAAGACAGCTGTGAGCCCCTGTCTTTTTCTTCCTACCATTTCCATGCTGCTTCTCTTCTCCTTTGCTCATCTGTGGCACAGCCTGGAGAGGCACAGGGCTGTGCATTATGTGGTCCGCTAGCATTTAACTCCCATGCTCTTTTCTCAGGGTTGCAATTGCTATATCTTCAGTAGATGCTGTTTTTATTCAAGTTTTAAAATGGATAAAAGAATCATGCCCACAACAGGGAAGTTTCATTGCTTTTTTTTTTTTTTTTTTTTTTTTTTTTTTTTAATAACACTTGCATTGTGCTTGCATTAGTTATTTAAAAAAATGTGGTCTGGTTCAGTGAGGAAGGCAGATCAGAGTCCTGATTTTTGCACCAAAGGCAGTGTGTGCAACTTTCTCCAAAAAAACAAAAGGTTGGCTTATTTTGTGGTGGGTGCTGGAGGGGGGTGAAATGGAGGAGGGGAAAAACTAGTCTGGTAAATTTTTGTCTGTTTGTTTTGGAGGCTTTGTTGCATGCAACTTCTGCTCTAGGATTCAAGCCTGTTTTTTTCCCATCTTTCAGACTTAGTAACAACAACAAAGCAATTGTGATAATTCATCAAATGATGAAGCTTTACTTTAGAGGATTCTTTTATTCCTCGATCAGGCAAGGCTTTCTCTTACTGCAATTTTACATAGATAACAATAGATACATTAGTTCAGTCAGAAAGACATATTGATTACAGGACTACTAATTATTTGTTTGATCAGCTATGTCAAAGACAATATTTGGACAACTAGGTTGCCTGGAAAAATAAAACAAAACAGAGGAGAGGACTCCATTTTAAAAAGGTAATCATGTTTTGTGAAGTCTATAGAGAAGGGCTTTTCTGCAAGGACTAAATGCAGCAATTATACCCTGTGGGGGTGAGACACTTTAAATGTAAGGGTTTGAGGCATGTGCTTTTTAATGATGTAGTGTAGTTTGTAGTACCCCACGTGTAGTTTGGGTCTACTCTCCAGAAATTGTTCAGAACTGTATCATGGACTCGCTTAAAGTTGTGCTGATGTGAATAACAGGATATACAGGATACGATGTGAATGTGTTCAAAGAAATCCTCCCCCGATCCTCTCTATAACTTTGCTGAATGCTAGGAGCAGTTACAGCTCAGGAACCTCAGTACCCTCCAGTACCCCGTGTTGTCCCAGCCTCTGCATCTCAGGACAGACATGGGGAACTGGTTGCTGCTCATGTACCATGTCTAAATAACCAAGGGCATGGGGCAGCTTCTTTATAAGGGACATTGAAAATGCTGGGGCTCTTTGTCTGGGAGCAGAGATGTCTGTGCTATGGTATGACTGAGGTTTATAATATGAGCAAAGGAAGACATGACTCTGACTTTATTCACCAACTCTCACCATAGAAGAATTAGGGAACTGGGAAATGGAACAGATCAAGTACTTTTGCACTTCTGGAACTTGTTTCTGAAGGAGATTCATAATATCCAAGTTGGAAGAGTCCCAAAAAGATCATCAACATTGCGGAGGCCAGACGTTGTATAAGCAAACAGATAAAAAAAAAAATGTGAACAAGCTGTGATGGATGACTGGTCTGTAAGTAGACAGCGGATACCCAGGGGTATGCTTTTTAGGATCCATAATCCAGTTCTTGTAGGTGCAAAGTGAGCACAAGAGCAATGGACTGTATGCAGTGTTGAGAATCAAGTATTCTACTCCAGCTGAGGTAGGGGCACAGTGGGTATGGCCCAAGGAAGTTTTTAAATGTTTTTAACATGATCACTAAGTAGAAGTTTTCATTTGTTTCTTTTTATTTACTTATTTACTGGGCGTTAAGGATAGGGGGACATGGTGATGATAACAAAAAAAAATCTAAACTAGTCTCAGCTTGGTCCCCAGCTTGCTTTCCTTAGCTGTCCTTATATCTCTGAGCTGAAGCTGCGAGTTGCTTGTGTGCTTTGAAATCCCAGGCTAAAGACTGACTTTGATTTTAATGTGCAGTATGGACAAAGTGGTGGATCACAGCTATGGGAAGGGGCTGTCTGCCCTTCCAGCACCTGATATAACAATGCCAGCTGCAAGAATTCTTTGTCTGCTGCTCTTCTACTGAGGACTAAAGGAAAAATTTACCTTTCCTCAGATGAGAGAACTGCTGTTTGTTACTCTGCAGAAGCTGAGGGGGAGAAAGGTCCCAGGTTCATCTAGGAGCAGAGCTGCCTTTTGCCATCTCCCTGATAAGGTTTTAGCTATGCAAGTGCACTGCTCAGACTTGCTCTCCTGTTGCGTTTAGTCATAGAGAGAACAAAGCGTGGTGGCAGAGGACATCTTAGGCTAGCATCTGCCTCAGCTGCTGATGATAAACACCAGTGACTGGAAATCTCTGCTGAGCCCAGTGTCTGCTTGTGTGAGTGCTTTACTGACATGCTGAATTTTATTGCAGTTAGTGGTCTGAGTGGAGAACTTGTGGTTGCCAAGAGTGGCTGTGTCTCAACAGACCCAGCCTCAGCACATGTCCTGATTTAGAGAGAGTGGGGACAAAATTAGTAGACTACCCAAACAAAAATGCAATGTCTGCTTACCTAACAAAAAGTTTGAGGTTTAAAACTTCAAAGTAGCATATTATTTATGAGTTTTAAGCAGTCTTGACTTTTTCCTTCCTTTTCTGGAAAATCAGATACCAAGTGTGAAATACCTGGACTTAGTTTTCTACAGGGTCTCTCCCAGTACTAGCGGGAGCCAATCTACCTTCTGATGTGGCCTTAAGAAGTAATGCAGCATCATGAATGTACTATTTATTAAATTTGAAAATAGGGTGAATAAGCATTTGCAAGGTATTGTGGACTATTTTTGCTATCTGCTGTCATTCTGTCCTAAGTATAATCTTCAAAAGAGCTGCAAAAATCATCACAATGCAGAGTACACCATTCGGTACAAGAACTCTGTGCTCAGAAAGCAAGAGGAGCTAATATCGATGTAATAATGTTAAAATTGTTTGTCTGAAAAACTTACTTTGGAGTCATACAATTAAGGTATGGAAACTCAGTGCTGCTTGGTGTCAAGTTACGCCTTCATAAAATGAGATCAGGAAAAAACTGAAGGCTGGAGAAAATGAACTATAGTATTTAGGGTAGTTTTATATAAACAAAACAGTAACAACAACAAAAAAGTGAGCATAAAATAACTCACTTCTTAGGAAGAAAGGTTTTGTGAATGGCTTTTGCTAATGGGCCCTTTTATTGACTTCAGTATTGTGTTTCTGAACATCTTCAAACAGGAGAACAATGTAAACCAGTAATTAATATTTTGATTTAATTCTGTTTCCTTATTTTGCTAGGCTCACACTATGTGCTTTTCCAGATTCTGGGATGCTCTGTACAGAACAATCTGTTCTTTCTGGAAATGTAGGCATTGTGCAAGCTGTATTGCACAAAGAGCCATTTCTGAGAGATGAATACAACCAATGCTAAGGAGGTGGGTGAACGTACCACTAAGAAAAGCTTAGAGGCTGGACTGGAATGGCCTTTAAGGTGCCTGCAATGGAGAGGATTCTTTTTAGCGTGGAAAGTGTTCTCATCTGCTGCTACTTGTATTTGTACAAGGTTTGGTTGTTGATCAGACTGTGTGTAAATGCCTTCAATAGTGACAAATAAGAGAGTTGGCCAAGGACAAGGATCTGTCCCAAGGCACCATTGTTACACTTGCAACTAAATTTTGCAAACAAAAGCAGTTGTTGTACTGGCCTGAAGGCAACTTTGGTTGGATGAATTGTTTGTAACTGAAACATTATCTTATAGTACAGAATGGTCTTGAACTGTACATTATTTGTGACACTTCATTAAAAAGATAAGGTGAAGTTGAAATAAATAAGGCTGTGGTCAGTGGCGGAAGCAGAGCACTGGATTTTGCATTAGAGTATCAATCCTTCTAGCTGGTTCTCCTTTCATGTTTGGTTTTGCTTTTGCTTTTGCTTTTAACCTCAGGTGCTTCAGGGGTGCTCAGCTGTCAGATATTTGTATGCACAGTCTGAAGTAACTATTTGTGCTGCTGATGGGGACTCCTGTGCTTTGCCAGCTAGACATCCTGCTGAAATGATTTTGAAATCCTCTTGGGGGTGTTTGAAGTAATAGGAAATAATAGTAATGGTGAAAGTAATAGGGAATTTAAGCCTTATATGATGCTTCTTTCTCTTGTAATCAGGTTACAAATTATTATTGGAGTGCCAAAATATAGGATTCTAGCAAATGGAAATGTTCCTTGCATTTTCACAATGCCATAGGAGACAGCAGGCCCCCATTGTATTAGCAAAGCAACAAATATTTGGAGGCACTTGAAGTTATAATTGACCATTCCTGATTTTTGAGTTGGATGCTGTCTAGAAAGTCTTGGTAGTGCAGTTTTGATGATATTTTGTCCATATTTTGCAAATTGAAGTAGCTGCTGTTCATCTGGGAGCGAGTCCTAGGAGTTTTGGAAATACAGCTGATATAAGGACACACCAAACACATTTTCCTGTGGCGTTTATGTTCCAGAAGTGGAAAAAATGCACAGGACTTACCCAAATTTTATTGTATTTTTTCTGCTTGTAGTTTCATTACTCCATCTGCAATGATAATACGGTTGCAGAGAAAGGCAAGGAGGTTTGATTGGTTTTCAGTTGTTTGAAAAGCCCCAAACTTTCTGCTTGTCCTCCAGTTTTGGGACAGCCGTTTTGTGGTGAAGATGTTGTTTTTTTCCATATTTCAAACCAATTGTATTCAGCCAAACCACTTGTTCCAGTTACTCTTTTTCTTCTTTCTTAACAACCTGAGAATTGGAGCTTTTACTCATCTCTCATATTTACTTGTCTCATGCTAAGATTTCTGTTTGATAAATGTTTTATTCCTTGTTTTCCTCAGGTTCCATCTCATAATTCTCATTTTTGAGCCACAATATTTAGGATTTACCATATGTATATTTAAGTATTTCTGAAAATGAAGTTCATAGAAAACATCTGAAAAGTGGTGATCCACTTATACAGATTATCCACTGGACATACTGTCCTCCTTTTTAAAAATGGATATTTAGGAGTTCTATTGACAAAATATGGGTGTTATCACAGCTTGAAATATTGAAAATACAAAGGATGTGATTTATTGTGATATTGCTGGTATGAGGAAATCTTAAAGAGGATATCACATTTATGGCAGGATGCATGCCATCCAAGGTGTGTTGAGAAACCATTACCAACAAACTAACAACACTTTTCCAAAGATTTTGCTTAACGTGAGAGCTGCTAGATGCAATACCGTGAGAGGAATGGAATACCTTTGAGGTCTATTCACTTTGACCTTACATATAGGCCTTACAAGCTAGATGCCTAAAATAACTTTACTATCTACATTAGAGTAGTTGTCAGGCTCTGTTCAGCCTCACCGCCTGCTGTGATTCAACATGACTTGAATAAGCTTTTATAACATGACTTTAATCCTAGAGATTTTGAAGCAGCACCACAGTGTCTTTTAAAATACATGGGTATGAAGCAGCTGTTGAAAGTGGAATACCATGGATGAATAGACTTTTCTGTTATAGCCATGGGACTTTCTACCATTTTTCCTCGAGAACAGAATTTTGCAATGCATAAGAACAAGAAACTAGTTTCCAATAATCTCCCATATATCCTTATCACCTGCTGTTATGTGTAGGGTTTGGCATGTGACTCAGCTATATGTACACTCCGAGTCTGCAGAGAGCTGTTTTCTTTGAAATTGCAACCAGAGAAGGATCATCAAGAACTGATGCCTCTTCCTAATTCTTTCTTGTTAACTGGGGATTGACCACAGAGGAAGACTACATGATCATACCTGGAAGAATTGCATGATCATGCATTTCCATCCCTTCCAGAGGTATTTTTATCCCTGAGTTGACACTAGCAAGTGCCCAATTCATTCAGAAGCACTTGAGGATTGCTTATCAAGCCCATTTACTCATTTCAAACAGTCTCTACTGACACACCATTAGGAACGGCCAGGGAAACCTTACTGTTTAACCCTTGTGGCTTTGGGCTTGATCTTCTGCTTCAGTCAGCATGGCTGTGAGATGGTGGTTTGCTTGGACATAAGCTGGGACCACCATGTTAAACTGCACTGGCAGTCTTAAATAGCATGCTTTTTCACCTACCCCTTCTCCCCTCCAACAGTGGTGTGTGAGTGCTCTCATCTCCCTTTGTATGGCCAAGGAGGATGAACAAGACGTAGCTTGTGCTAGAGCTGTTTCAAAGCTATCTGCATGTCCTGGTTGATCAATGGAGCCAAATAAGCTTGGAAACAGGATTCAGAGCAGTAGCCTTCCCTTTGTTAGAGTTTTGGCCTCTATACAGCTGCAAATTTTCTTAGAATTTATAGGAAGTTACTTCTAGACTATTCTCCATCAATTTTAACAGCAGCTTCTCAATGAGGTAAAAATTGTGAGAGAGATCAGATTAGGGAGAGGCAGGGAGGAGAACAGATCAGTAGTTCAATCTTTTAAGTAATCTTTCCTTAGGACCAAGTCTCTAACCTTTTGTATCTTCTCCTCATCTTAGAGAAATTAATTACAGTCTTGCAACAACTAGCAAAGAAGCATTTTGCTGTGCTTTCACACTGCATACTGAAGGAATGTTTTAGTAGCATGAGAAGCCTACATTTACTAAAGTAAGAATTCAGTTCTGTTTCTCAAATTCAGAAGTTAGGGTTGGGTAGAAGAGAAGAGGGAATCTTTGCAGTCTTATGAAGTTATGTAGTGGCCTTAGACTCAAATCATGACATAAAAGCAAAAATCTGAAAATTCAAGCTTATTTTGACATCAGTTCTTAGATTTAGTCCAGTATTTAAATTCTGAAAAGTTTTTGCTTCTAATTCAGGTGAAAATCTTTTAGATACAAATTAGATATGCATGAACATACATTTAATTGGAAATCCTAAAAAGAAAAGATTTAAATATAAGTTGAAATTAATCTGTAGTGTGTGGGCAGATTCAAGTATGCTTTCACTATAATCAATAACGTTCATACTCTCTCAGTAACACCTTTCTATATTGCCCAAGATCATGAGTTTTACAGTTAAAGTTAGCAGTGAATATGTTTTAAGTAAATAACTCTCCCCTTTACTTGGTTTGATTGTTTTATGATCTATTTGTCTTCCCACTGAACAGATGTAAAACAGCTATTTTAGGAAATCTGGTTGTTTATCTTTGTCATTTCAGTAATAATAATTTGTTCTTTTTGTACAATCAGGTCATCTGCTTAGCAGATGAAGGCAGTGGATACAGTCTTCCTGGGTATTAGTAAAGCCTTTGATATAGTCCCTCACAGCATCCTTCTGGACAAACTGTGCAGCTGAAGAGGTCCGCACTATGCTGCTGATGAACTGACTCAACAGAAGAGCTCAGAAGGTTGTAATGGATGGGACTACATCTGGCTGGTAGCCAGTGACTAGTGGTGTTCCCCTTGGCTCAGGTCTAGGGCTGTTCTCTTCAACATTTTTATCAATGATCTGAATGCAAGAGTTATATGCATTCTTAGCAAATTCATTGATGATAGTAAACTGGGAGGTGCTGGTGACTGTCTCAACAGACAAGTGGCATTGCAGAGGGTTCTAGATACGTTGCAGCACTGGGCAGTCATTAATGGCGTGAAATTCAGGGAGGGTAAATTCCGGGTGCTGCACTTGGGACGTAGTAATGCCAGAAACAGGTACAGACTGGGAGATGAGTATGCAGAGAGGGACTTGGTGGTGCTTGCTGACAGCAGGCTGAACGTGACCCAGCAGCATGCCTTGGCAGCTGAGAGAGTAAACTGTTTTCTGGTGTGCATTAAACGCAGCATAGCTAGCCAGGCAACAGATGTGATTCTCTTGCTATGTTTAGCATTGGCAGGGCCTCACCTTGAATATTGTGTGCAGTTCTGGGCTCCACAATATAAAAATGGTGCTAAGATATTTGAATATGTCCAGAGGACATATATAGTGTATTCTTTGTAGGTCCCTTCCAACTGAACTATTCTATTCTAATAGCATCTTTTAATCCATCTATAATATGTTTAAACAGAATAAAATCATTCAGAAAAGTTTTCTATTTCATCAGTTCTAATTTAAAACAACTAAAAAGTAAATCATGAGACTTTGTTGATTCAAAATAAATCTTTGTTTCTGCTATTACAGAGAAGAGTTAGGTTAGACTTGAAACTGTTGTGCAGTATTTGAAAATCAAGGAAAACTCCACAGAAAAAGTATGACTTAAATCAAGCATGAAACAAGAAAAGCTATGATATGGTTAACAGTTCAACATCACAGCTTTAAAGCTAGTTAATATTTAACATAAACTATGTGGGGTTAGAAATAAATTTAACAAAGGCAAATCTTGGGAGAAAATTCCAGATCACTTGTAACAGCTTATCTGTACCAAATTAAATGAAAGCCTTTTATTAACTTTCTCAATAATTGTTGTTTGTGTTTAAAAGGCATAGGTATGAAAATATTTGTTGGAAATATTTTTTCATACTTCATCTTGCTATTTAACTCTTGCTATTTAACTCTTTAACAAAACAGTAACTCAATCTATGTAGAAAGGCTTCATGAGTTGTATGATGTTCTACGTGGGGTTTCTTGACATGATGGCAGTCTTTCACACCTGAACATTTGGTCTTGACCAAGAAAACCTGAGAAAAGTTTTCAGATTTTTTTGTAATGGAATGGTTTTCTCAGTATAATTTTCATACTGATAACATATTTAAGTTAACCTGTGTTGGGAAATCTAATACTGTAGCAGGTTCCAGAAATGTACTGAAACAGAGAAAAGCTTTGGAAGAAGGGGTAAGCAATTAGCCAGACAGTTGAGTGAACTAACAGAAACTAACAGAAAACCCTATCAAGAGATCTTGTGGCTAGGGATCAATGCTTCTTTGAGTACTGAGCTCTCATGGCCAGGTTGAAGCTTACGCTGGCAATCACTGTATTTACAACCTGAAGAGGGTCTTTTTTCAAGTTATGTCTGTTGTTCTGTGCATCCTGATAATCCTCATGCATGCTGCTGTGGTAAAGAGGTGGTTAAAGAAGAGTCCCCCCAAAATCAAACTGTGGCTTGTAGTTCCACCAGCTACAATCATAGAATCATTAAGGTTGGAAAAAGCCTCCAAGATAATCTGGTCCAACCGTCCTCCTACCACCAATATTACCCACTAAACCATGTCCCTAAGTACCACATCCAACCTTTCCTTAGACACCCCTAGAGAAGGTGACTCTACCACCTCCCTGAGCAACCCCTTCCAATGCCTAACCAGGTGCCTGTCTTCTGCCCTTAACCAAGTCAGGACAGGGCAGTGTGCAGAAAATAACTTTTAAGACACTTTTGTAGCAAATAGAAAATTTTAATGAATGGAAGATGTTGATTTAAAGTTTACAGAACTTTCTTGATGTGTGTAAACTGTTCATGTATTTCTCAAGAAATATTTTCTAACATGTAAATCCTCTATTTTTGATCACAGTCTTGAGTTTGAGAAAAGACAAACGTATCAAAACAAAATATCTTTAATTGATTTTATTTTGTCTGAAGTAAGCAGGCCTATGTTTTAATTTATGAAATATTTGTTAGAAGCTACCATATATATAATAATGATAATTATTATATATATGTGGTATAATAATGATATTATACCACAGTGAGGAATTAAAATAGATTTGGTTGTTCACATGTTAGTTAGAGTAATGATCCCTTATTGCTCCCAGAAGCTCCTTTATGAAGCTGGACTAACATCCCAAAGAAAAATTCAGAGGACATCTAAGTGGCTGTTGGTCAGATGTATTGAATAGATATTGAATAGACCAAACTTCTTCAACAATACATTGTCATTGAGAGAGCTTTTCTATGGTGGTGTGCCAGCTATGAAATAAATGTTACCCACCTAACTGGAGCATGTCTTTAAACATTAGCTAAACTAAGTGTAGCTTTCTAGCAGTCAGAAGGCATCTAGATTTTACATCCTACAGCTTGCAAGTTCTTTCAAGTGCTAGCCTCATACACTGTCCATTCCTTGCATATTTTCATTGTTAACTATTAATTTTTTAACATATTTTATTTGCATTAGGTTGAGGCCTGCAGTAGTCACTATTTAATGGGAATCATCTTGTGAAGCCTAAATGAAGTTAAGGTCATGGGATACGCTCACAATGGGTCTGGTGTTAAAGGGAGGTACCAGATAAATATTTCTCATTCTCTTTCCTGATCTTTATTACCCTTACATTTGGCAAACTCATATTTTAATCAAACTAAATTTAGTAAGACCTAGTTTTGTTCGAAAGTAATGAATGCATTGTGTAAGTAATACCAAGTCAGGCCAACAATTTGTTAAATATTCTTATATTTTTTTTGGCTTGGTACCAAACATTGCACTTACTGCCAGAAGTTCCTAGTGAGATAGAAAAGCTAACTCTGTATGCTTAGGAACAACAATAAAAAATTATCAGTGTAAGTGCCTCAATAGGAATAGCTTTTTTTAGCTTTGAATGACCTCTTCAATTTTATGTATTTTATAGTTTAGAAGACTCCGACTTTCTTCCTGGCAGCTCTACTATCTTTGTTTAATCTCAAAATTGATCTCAAAGACAAGATTCTTGAAAATGTCCAGATGAGGGCAACAAAGCTGGTAAAAGGGCTGGAAGGCATGTCATGTCCTGTGAGAATTATCTGGTCTGGAGAGGAGGAGGCTGAGAGGCGTTTGCAACCTCATTGCTCTCTGCAACCTCCTGAGGAGGTGAAATGGAAAAGGAGGAGACCGTCTGTTCTCCCCCGTCACTGATGACAGGACACGTGGGAATGGTTCAAAACTGTGTCAGAGGAGATTCAGATTGGGGAGGGGGGGGATGCCTTCGGTGAGATAGTTTAACTTTTGGCTAACCCTGAAGTGGCTGGGCAGTTAGACTCCAACTTTGTCAGTCTCCTCCAACTGAACTGTTCCGTCCTATTCTGAATCAAACTGTTACTGTATCTATTCAATTCCATTGTTACCTTTGTGGTTGTCATGTATGTACTGGTTGGTATGAATCAGGAATTTTGTAACCGTAGATGAGGATACACGTGGAGACCTAACATATAAATGGCATCATATGTGACACTTTTGCATAATTATGATTTTGTACTTGACTACTCTATAGGAGAATTTAAGATACAGGAGAAAAGAAGGTCTGTTCAGACCAAGATGATGTTATTACAGTAGGGTTTTTGTGTGTGTGTGTAAGGCAGAATATATGAGGAAAGGCAAAATCTTTAATAGGAATAATTGTGTTATTGTTGGAACAAGCAGACAAGCTTTTGAGCAAAGCCCTTATTTTGGACCTTCAGCCATAGGTATGAACTTCTTTTCTGGATTCTGAGGAAAAATTACAATACTAATATTGCTTTGATAGCAAGCAAGGAAATATAGAACTGAAGTAACTGTTACTGACTTTTTGTGTAACCCCATAATTGTTCTCAGTAATTAATACTGGTATTTGGCCAGTCAATCTCACCTCTGTCCCTGGAAAGGTGTTGGAACAGCTTGTTCTGGATGCCATCTCTAAGCAATTCGAAGAGAAGAAGGTTATAAGGAGTAGTCAGCATGGGTTCATCAAGGGGAAGTTGTGCTTGACCAGCCTCGTTGCCTTCTATGATGACATCACCAGCTGGGTAGATGGGGGGAGAGCAGTGGATGTCATCTACCATGATTTTAGGAAGGCTTTTGATATTGTCTCCCACGACATCCTGCTAGCTAAGCTGAGAAAGAGTGGGATAGAGGAGTGGACAGCGAGGTGGGTTGAGAACTGGCTGGCTGGGCGACCTCAGAGGGTGGTGATCAGCGATGCACAGTCCAGCTGCAGGCCTGTGACTAGCGGTGTTCCTCAGGTTGGTACTGGGTCCAGTCTTGTTCAACATCTTCATCAAAGACCTTGATGAGGGAATAGTGTCCAGCCTCATCAAGTATGCTGATGACACAAAGCTGGGAGGAGTGGCTGACACACCAGAAGGCTGTGCTGCCATTCAGTGAGACCTGGACCAGCTGGAGAGATGGGCAGGAAGAAACCATTTGTGGTTTAATAAGAGCAAGTGTAGAGTCCTGCACCTGGGAAGGAACAACCGCAAGTATCAGTACAGGCTGGGGGACGACCTGCTGGAGAGGAGCTCTGAGGAGAAGGATCTAGGGGTCCTGGACAGGCTGACCATGAGCCAGCAGTGTGCCCTCATGACCAAGAGGGCCAAAGGGATGCTGGCATGCATTAAAAGGAGCATGGCCAACAGGTCAAGGGAGGTGATTCTTCCTCTCTACTCTGCCTTGGTCAGGCCTCACCTGGAGTACTGTGTCCAGTTCTGGGCTCCCAGGTATAAAAAACACAGGGATCTCCTGGAAAGAGTCCAGCAGAGGACAAAGATGATATGGGGCCTGGAGCATCTTCCCTATGAGGAAAGGCTGAGAGACCTGAGTCTGCTCAGCCTGGAGAAAAGAGGATTGAGAGGGGATCTCATCAATGTGTATAAATACTTGAGGTGTGGGAGATGGAGGGATTTGGCCAACCTCTCTTCCAATGGTCTGTGAGGACAGGACAAGGGGCAATGGCCACAAGATGGAGCACAGAAGTTCTGCACCAACATGCGAAAGAACTTCTTCACGGTGAGGGTGATGGAGCACTGGAACAGGCTGCCCAGGGAGGTTGTGGAGTCTCCTTCTCTGGATATATTCAAGGCTCATCTGGACACCTACCTGGGCAGCCTGCTCTAAGGAACCTGCTTTGGCAGGGGGGTTGGACCCAGTGATGTTTTAAGGTCCCTTCCAACCCCTACAATTCCGTGATTCTGTGATTCAAGTAGTTTGCAGAGTAACTGTCTGCATTAGTGAGGTAAGCAAAACAAATGACCTGAGTGACCATCTCTAGTCTGAAGTGTGCATGTGTGAATATGTACATTTATTGGAGACTATTTCATACATAATGTGTTTACTGCATATTTTACCATAATGGATACCAGTGCTTACAGTATAAAGGTGATTGATATCTTCAAATTGTCAAACGGATAGAAAAGGTTACACTTAGCTGATGCTTCTATCTTTTTATCTCAATCTGAACTGCAGATGCCCTCGGGTAGTAGATCAGAATAACTATAGAGCATTAGTTTGAAACAGTGAAGTGGGAAGTGACAACTGACTGGAACCCACAGAAGGAATATATTTGTAAACTGTGGGTTTTTTCTATAATTAAGTTGATATTTGAACAAAACATAATGCTATCCAGGCTCTGTAAAACAGCTATGGGACCTTTGGTCCGAAGAGGTGCAGAAAACATCTATGAAAAATATCTTCATAGCTATGCAGCACTGTACATCAGAACCAGGTTAGAGAAGTTGGCTGGAGACAGATCAGATGTGGGGGAGAAGACCACTGTTACAAAATGCAGTACCTTATGTGCAGAAGGATTATCAACTACATGACAGTTGGATAAAACGCAGGCATTAGACTTCGTGAATTCCCTGGAGAAAACTCCAGAATCGATGCAGCACCATTACTTTCCCTCAGCTCAACATGGCAAGAAGGTTTTAGACCAAGAAGGAGAACTATGCGCCTTAATATCTCATAGGAGAAAGATGAGGTCACTGAACATGTAAATAAGGATACATAAGATAAAAGCTGAATTATGAGGAAATAAACATGAAAACGCTATTATTTTATCCGTCTTACATTAAAAGAAGGAAGGATGCTAAAACTTTGTTTAACAAGCAGAGAAGGATTTTATAGGTTATTTCCTCTGAAGTTCTAAAGCAGTGATGGTTTGGAATGGGGAAAAGTAAAACCCCCAACTATTTCTGGCAATGAATTACCTCAAGAAAAAAAATAAATAATATTTTAAATTACTCTTGGATTGTGAAGGAGAAACATTTTAATCTTTTCAATCTCCATTTCATTTTTTTTAATTCCTGCATTGAAAAGTGTAGGATTCATTTTTGTGCAGCTGACTCATAGCACAGTTCTGGCACAAAGTTAATGCTGTAGTTTCAGTGTTGAGGTGATGCATCACTCTTGACCCCTACCCTGTGTACAGGGACAGTTATGTTAAAACAAATGATTCCATTTATCCTGCAATCTTTAAAAAAAGAAAAATAAAGGGGTGGGTAGGGGACTGACCAGGGGATATAGGACTGAAGCAAAGTCCTAAATTCTACTTTCTCACCAATGTTAGCAGAAAAATGATTTCCAGCAACTCCCAAATCTGAAACTTGATACACGAATTCTCTGCATCTTAAAATGTGTTATAATTTTGGTGATGAGAATTCCATCCAAACTCCATTTTGCAGCATTTTGTTAAGGCCCATTTTGCACAAATACAAAGCAATTTGAAAATCTGTTTTAAGAACAGGGGTGTTCCATGTTTTGTTGTGGTTTTGTGTGAAATCTGGAGGTGACTGCTGGCTTTGGCATTTTCCTGTTGAGCTGGGACTACCAACTAAAATCAAGGAAATGTTAGTCACAGCAGCCTGTAGATAGGTCTAAGCTTTTAAGTTATATATAGCCCTTTGTAGTCTAACTGCTTTTCTATCTTTGCAGGAAGGGCAAATGTAATCCTGTCATTATTTTGCTGATGTAGGGTCAGTCTGAATCTCTGTGCCAATGCAATCAAGCAGGTATTTTAGACAGTTAGTCTTACAGTGCTTCTTGAGTAGTGTAAATAAGGAACCATTCCAGCTCAGTGTAGGCAGCAGCTAGTGTTATGAAACGAAGACATGGGCCTTTAAGAAGGGCATCACTTCTGAAAGCCTGAAAGCCTGGTATATTGGCAGCAGATGTGCAGATAAAACAATTCTTGCCAATTAATTCTGTTATGCCACACTCAGAGACACTCTGTTATGCAAGTGTCCCAAACTGGGGGGCCGCATGAATAAGAACAGATTTCTCCTTGATGCTTTTCAGCTCCTTTAAACAATAGACTTGAATGAAGATTGCTCTAGCAATTCCCTTTTTCCTCCCTCTCCCTTTCCCTTTTTGTGTCAAGCAGCATTAGTACTGTTTTGTCTTGTTTAATTACTTTTACTGCTCATATTAGGAATGTTTACTGGCTCTCACTAAAATTGTGCAAATACAGGTACAAATACTGGCAGGGCAGAATAGGCCTTTTAGTGCAGCATTGCCAGAACTTGGCAGCAATAAAGAAGTCCTGTGGAAACATTGACCTTGCTTTGAGAAGAGGTTTCGACTTAATGACCCTCAAAGGTCCCTTCCAACCTTTGTTATTCTATGATTTGTTTCTAACTATTCATCAAACAGGCCAGGAAGGTTGCAGCCTGGTTTGGGATGTATGGGATTGTCTAGCTGGGTTGAAAAGTTTTGATCTGTAATTTTGATTCGAAGACTGTTTTGATCTGTAATTTTGATTCTATGCAATAGATTTCCAGCCTGGATTTGAGTGTCCTACAATCCTGGAATTAGACAGAGGTGAAGTAATTGGTCTGTTGCTGTAGTGCCAATCTTGCTGTGCAATACCTGGTAATCAGCTTTAATCATATGCTGCCATTCATGTTCTTTAACTCTTAGTGGAGTATCATATATGCACTTGACCTGAAGTACTTGACCTGCTTTGTTGTCTTCTGTTTTTTGTTTTGTTTTGTTTTGTTTTTTGGCCCTAGAGCATTGTTATGACCATGTTTCTGTGATTTGGTAGCAGTCCAAGTGGAGAAAATTGTTCCTTTCCACTAGGTATCTGTATGCTTCTAGCATTGTTCTTCTGAAATTGACTGCTATTTTCTAGGAGTGAACTTGTAAGAAAGATGAGTTGAAATAACATTTGACATAACAGACCACTACAAATATTTCATCTATCTTTGCTTTCTGAAATCCAAGATTTAATGGAGTATTTCCCATGCTGCTCATTAATGAGTAATGTGAAACCTGTGTTCAGATGAAATATGTGCACTGGCAGTGAAAGCTTTCTAATTTCTTAGGGGCTTACCATCCGCTCAAGTAAAATCTGTTTTGAATCAATTTTGAGTTTATAATGCCTCCTGAGCAAAGCACTTAAGTTCCTTTATAAAAATATTAAGATATTGATCCAACTTCTCTAAGTTGTGTGGTGAGCAAAGAACAACAGTTACACCATTAAAGTTTTACATCATTCCAGTTAGGTTTTCACATACTACCACTGTCTTACAGATGGTTAATGCAAGAACAAAAATAACCCTTTTTACACAGAGTAGGAAGAATTAACATTCCAGGCCTTAAGAGGTGTGAGAGAGCTATATCAAGAAAAATGGCAGTGTTATGTACTTTATTCATATGGATATGCTTCTAATTGGGTTTGGCATACAAATGAATTCTGTCCTTTGATCTTTTGATTTCAGTGTGGCTTTCAAAAGGAAGCTATTTTACAGAGTCATGCTGCCTTGGTCCCTCCTCTACCTGGTAACTTTTAAATGTTTTGACCAATTTTAAACTCAAGCGATGAGTACTCAAATTTCATGAAACTGGGTGGGCAGGGAAGAGATGAGAAAAAACTATTAACTATGTTAATCTGAAAGGCATATGCTGACTCATTAGCTCACAATATTAGACATCAAAAGGCTTAATGGAGCTGAACACATTGAAACATGACTTGATAGAAAACTAAGCTTTCTTATTTAAGTTTGGAGATGAGAATGAAATTTCTGGGACAAGATGATATAAAGCTTAGTGAGAGAAACTCTAAAACAAGCATGTTTTAATGATAAAATGGTGGAATTGAATGGTGGTATTCAAAGCCATAAGTGTACTCATCTACATCTTATTCCCTTTGTAATTTGAGTTTTTGAGAACTTCTGCTATCTCAATGAGATTATAATGTGCTTCTGTCGAGTTTAGATAAGTCTTGTGTAGAACAGAGCTGCATTTGCAGCTTGTCAAATCTGGATGGCCAGTTGTAGGGCAACGAATAAAATATGCTCATAGAATTGTAGAATGGCTGAGGTTAAAAAATATCTCTGGAGGTCATACTGTCCAACCCCCATGCTCAAGCAGAGCCACCTTAGAGCCTATCTTATTTGTATTAATGATAATGCTATGTATTTTGGTTGCATTACTTCAGGCAAAGTAGATGGTTAATTTTGGACTTCATCTTAAGCAAAATCTAATAACTCTGCATCTCACTATTTTTCTAAGAAAATCTTCTACTGACTCCAGACATCAAGAATTAAAATAGACTATATTTTGTTTCTGTTTGCATCTTTTCCTCACAAATACAGCTGCTTTAGAAATGTCATATCAAAATGTGTGGATCAGTTGAAAAGCAGAAAGCTTAGGGGAAAAAAAAAAAACAAACAACACAACAGTATTTCCAGTATTTCTAGACATTGAGAGCTATCAAGTATAATTTAGTGAAGCAGGAGGAGTGTTAATCATTGATTGTCTTCTCTTCCATGATGCAAAGTTTTAGTGTACACTGAAGCAGTTCAGTGTACACTAAATTAGAAATTAAACTTTTAGCTTTGAAGATTGGAGGTACTCTAATTTAGAGGTAATTTGTATATATCTCTTTTGGCTGGAAGAAAATGAACTTGATGGGTCCTTTTCAACTGGGAATAATTCCATGAATTGTGAGCATACAGCAAGTTTTCAGTTATTGAAATCAAATGGTAAATAAAGCAGGCGAAAATACTTTCAGAAACATTTATTTGTGTGTGTGTGTGTCTAATTTGTCTTAAAGCTTGTTGTTGTCTCTTATGGTATTCTTGCATGGTAAACACTGAAGATGTGTGACTTGCAATTTTAGCACAGTGAGCTATGGGAGGTGATGAGAGCATCTTGTTTCGGCTGTAATAGAAAGAAAGGAGTGGTTAGAGAAATAAACTTTCACAGCTGATGGAAGAACAAATACAGAGGAAACAAAACAAAAAGAAATCATAAAATCACTCTGCTGTCAAGTTTCCAAGTCCAGACGGCTTTGCCAGCAAGCTTTTCTGTTGTTCTTTTGCCTCAAGTTCAGAATAATAAGATAAGGAGATTCATAGTTAGCTACTGGGCTAACTGTAACCCTAATATTTAGCATTTCAAATGAACGTTGTTGCTCTGTAAGACATTTCACATCATTTTTTTCAAACATTAGAAAGACTTTTATATACCTCTAAATATATATATGTGTATATATATATATTTAAAAAACAGAAGGAAGAGACATAGGATCTGTTCAATGTGTCCTTGTGTTTTAGTAGTGGAAAAGTAGAAAAGTTGGTTGTTAGTTTAATCTATTAAGTTTCTTGCATATGATTGGAGATTGAATATCAACTACAGTAGACAGGCTGCAGTTAAGTAGGAGCAGAATGAAATGTGTCTCACTTGAATTCTTATTTCCACCAAAGTAATTAGAAGTCAGTTTTACATTGTCAAACAAATATGTGATATTTGTACTTTCATTTCATAATGGTTGAGCTCACTTGAGTAATCCTAGGCTTTCATTGGAACCTATGTACTTTAACAGTATCTAGTTCTGTGAAGAGATTAACTCTTGGCTTTAGGTTTGAACAAAATGGTTCTAGTCCCACTTTCCATTTGATAGTTGTGAATGTACTGTTATTGTGCTTTGTGGTTAATCTGCTGTGTATGTACTGACAGACTATTGGTAAAACTTTTGTACGTTTCAGGCATCTAACTGAAACTTATTTCTAAGAAATTCTAGGAGTTTTGTTTTTTTAACTTCCCCAGTATCTGTAGGGATCAAAAGCTTAACCAGACATTAACTGATCATATCTATGAAGTCAGCATGACTGATGCAGCAACTTAGTGGTTTTTTTTTTTTTTTTTTTTTAATATTAACCTACTAATAGATAATTGAGAGATAATAAAAAGGTTTTTTTTAGATATGTGAATGGAAAAAGGAGAACTAAAGAATACATAGGGCCGCTCCTTGATAGGGAAGGTCTCCTCACAGACAATGACATAGGCAAAGCAGAGACGCTTAACGCCTTCTTTGCCTCTGTCTTCAATGCCGATGATGGGCTTCGGGACCCAGGGTGCCCTGAGCTGGAGGACCGGGACGGTGGGGATGACAAACTCCCAACTGACCCTGAACGTGTGCGGGATTTGCTACTCCACCTGGATCCCTACAAGTCCATGGGTCCGGATGGGATTCATCCCCAGGTGCTGAAGGAGCTGGCGGACGTCATCGCAGAACCTCTCTCAATTATTTTTCAACTATCCTGGGAGTCTGGAGAGGTCCCGGTAGACTGGAAGCTGGCAAATGTTGTGCCGATTTTCAAGAAGGGTCAGAAAGAAGACCCAAGCAATTACAGGCCTGTCAGTCTCACGTCAGTGCCTGGTAAAATCATGGAGAAGATGGTTCTCAAACTTATTGAGGCGCACCTGGGGGACAAAGCAGTCATTGGTCCCAGCCAGCATGGGTTTGTGAAGGGTAGGTCCTGCCTAACTAACCTGATTTCCTTTTATGATAAGATCACCCGTATGGTGGACCAAGGGAAACCAGCTGATGTGATTTTTTTGGACTTCAGCAAGGCATTTGACACGGTTTCCCATAGGATCCTACTGGACAAAATGTCCACCATACAGCTAAATAAAAACATCATCCGATGGGTGAGCAATTGGCTAACGGGCAGGGCCCAAAGGGTTATGGTGAATGGGGCTGCGTCAGGCTGGCGGGCGGTCACCAGTGGGGTCCCTCAAGGCTCCATTTTAGGGCCGGTACTTTTCAATATTTTTATAAACGATCTGGATGTAGGAATAGAAGGTATTTTGAGCAAGTTTGCTGATGACACCAAACTTGGAGGAGTTGTGGACTCGGATGAGGGTGGAAAGGCCTTGCAGAGGGATCTGGATAGGTTGGAGAGCTGGGCGATCACCAACCGCATGAAGTTCACTAAGAGCAAGTGCCGGGTCCTGCACCTGGGACGGGGAAACCCTGGCTGCACGTACAGACTGGGCGATGAGACGCTGGAGAGCAGCCTAGAAGAGAGGGATCTGGGGGTCCTGGTGGACAGCAAGTTGAATATGAGCCAGCAGTGTGCCCTGGCAGCCAGGAGGGCCAACCGTGTCCTGGGGTGCATCAAGCACGGCATCGCTAGTAGGTCGAGGGAGGTGATTGTCCCGCTCTACTCTGCGCTGGTGCGGCCTCACCTCGAGTACTGTGTGCAGTTCTGGGCACCACAGTATAAAAAGGACGTGAAACTGTTGGAGAGTGTCCAGAGGAGGGCTACGAAGATGGTGAAAGGCCTGGAGGGGAAGACGTACGAGGAACGGCTGAGGGCACTGGGCCTGTTCAGCCTGGAGAAGAGGAGGCTGAGGGGAGACCTCATCGCAGTCTACAACTTCCTCGTAAGAGGGTGTCGAGAGGCACGAGACCTTTTCTCCATTAACACCAGCGACAGGACCCGCGGGAACGGGGTTAAGCTGAGGCAGGGGAAGTTTAGGCTTGACATCAGGAGGGGGTTCTTCACTGAGAGAGTGGTTGCACACTGGAACAGACTCCCCAGGGAAGTGGTCACTGCACCGAGCCTGACTGAGTTTAAGAAGCGATTGGACTGTGCACTTAGTCACATGGTCTGAACTTCTGGGTAGACCTGTGCGGTGTCAAGAGTTGGACTTGATGATCCTTAAGGGTCCTTTCCAACTCAGGATATTCTATGATTCTATGATTCTATGATTCTAAAAAACAAATTGGATCTGCAATCTTCTAATTGAAGAAATGACAGTATATCTATATAAATGGCCTGTGGCTTCACTGAAAGTTATGTCTGTTGACTGTTACCTTAAATGAATCCAGTGTAGGTAGGCTTATGTGGAAAACATAATAATCACATGTGGTTTTAGTACTATTATCTAAAAGTAAGACTAGGTAACTAGGTGTGAGACAAGACTGAATGACTAATGGCTTTGTAGTGATTGGTTGTAGACAAAATTCAACCTTTTTTTTTACAGGAATATATTTTTTTAAGGGAATGAAATATGTGAGTATCTTGAATCTGACATCTTAAAGTCAAAAGAAAAATTGAACAAAACCTAAAAGAAACAGAACTTAAACTTCATATAGTAAGAATTATCAGTTCATCTGTGTGCATGTTGCTCAGAAAGGGAAGCTAGGTCTAATGTGGGAGTTGTTTTGTAATCAAAATATTTTACTCCTGTGGTGGGTTAATCTTGGCTCACAGCCAGACTCCCACCCAGTTGCTCATTCACTCCCTTACCCTGCACATCCTTAGAAGGATGGAAGAGAAAATAGAGTGAAAAAGCTTATGGGTCAAGATGAAGACAGGGAGACTGCTCATCAATTACTATTATGGGCAAAACAGACTCGTCTTGTGGGAAATTAATTTATTGCCATTTAAAACAGATTTGGGTAGTGATGAACAAGAAAACCAACACTGAAACAATACCTTTCCTCACTCCTTTTCCAGACTCAACTTTTCTTCTTCACTTCTGACTCCTTTAACTGACTTGCAGAGGTGTGTATTGGGGCATGAGGGTATTGTGTTATGGTCGATCCATAAGAATTCCTCTGACATTCCTTCCTCCTGCTGTTTTTACTGTGGTGTGGGATCTTTGTGGCTGCAGAAGAATATCTGCTTCAGTGCTTGGAGAACCATCACCACCTCCTCCTTTCCTGACCTTGGTGCTGCCTCTGCTTTTTCTCACTCCTGTTCCCTCCTCTTATCACCTTCTGACACTTTCTCTCCTTTCTTATATATCTTTTTCCACAGGCCTAACCAGCATGGCTGATGGGCTCAGTTGTGCCCAGGGGTGGCTGGGACATTGGAGCTGGCTAGCACAACACCCCGTACATCCAGAAAGGCCTGGGTAGTTATAATGGACACTTTGTGGAAGACATGACAGTTGGTTCTAGAGTACCAAAATAGGTGGTGGTAGCACAAAACTATACAACACACCTCTTTTAATGGATGGATTACAAGCAGTTTGCTGGACTCTGTGATGCTGACTAAACAGTCTGCAAATAAAATGGATGAAGCCTTTCAGAGTGCTGTTGGATTTGTCTGTCCCCATTTTGTCCCTTGCAGTCTAGAAAATACAGTATGCCTTCATTTTTCTCTGTAACTTTCTACAGTTAAGTCACCCTTAGGGTCTTTATCACCTTGTGTATTTTAGAATTGCTGGAGGGTATGGAATCACCTACCTGTTCAAGTAATGATCTTGCACTTTCCTTAACTTAGATGTTTTTTCGTGCTAGTATAAGTTTCCGTAGTGGTAATTTGTGATCATGGTAACTGCTGATCAAGAGAGACAGATAAATTTATTGCACCCGACCTCTTGTTTTGTAAAGCTTAAACATCTCAAACTGTATTTAACAGTTTTGCAGTCTGATGTAAGTCTTAACAAAAATAAGTGACATCTTTTTATTTGTGGGGCAAAGATTTCTCTTAATAACCAAGGAATTGTGTAGATCTCAGAGCAAAAAGGATAATGTGCTTTTTAGAATCTGAAAGCTGTCAGTTTTTCAACTGCTTCACTATACATCAATCCATACACATATCATAACTTAACATCCTTTTAAAATAATGACTAATGCTCAGTACTGTTAGTGTAGGTTGTGAACTAAGTTTCAATAAGCTTCTGTCACATTCTGAGTTGAAATAGAATTTTTTTTCGCTACTGGTAGAGGGCTCTTTATTCTACATGTGTAAGGGCACTTAGTTTTGGGGAACCTCACACAATTTGATGTTGAAGATGACCTTTTTGAAGCCCCTTTAAGGGGCACGAACTATTTGAAGATCCCCTTAAAAGACATGAGCTAGTACACAGAGGACAGATTAGGCAACCAGAAATGTGATAAAAAGTAATTACTAGGGTGTCTGTCTGCTGATATACAGATAGAGAAATGGCAGTTGTTGGCTTTAGTCAAGCACATTATCTCACAGATATGCAGAGCTCTTTCTACAGAATTAACTCCACATGTTAAGAGCTTTCTGCAAAGATGTTTAAATTACAAAAATCATCATACTTGGGCATTCTTCAGCATCTTCACAGATCCACTATGCCTTCATTTGGCAATTTCATTAATTGTTCACATAAGGAAGAAGTGGTGCATAGATTCCCTAAGAGGCTTCAGTGTAGCGGTTTTACTTTTTAAAGATCCCAGACCCATGGTGAACTGCTTTCATAGCATGCAATGCTATAAAGGGGCTAGATGCACAAGTTTTTTTTTTTTTTTTTTTTTTTTTTTTATCACTGTAATGCAGGTAAGAGGATGATCAGCCACTTAGGGGTCCTTGAATTATGTGGAAAGTGCTAAAGAAAAGGAAATCCAAACACACTGATTGACAAATATGAAATTCCTTTAGGTGCTTATCATTCGTACAATCAGAATTGCTTAGGGGCCCACAAACTGAGAGATGAAAACAACTGCTATGGTTGGCCCAGGGCTCCATCTAGTCCTAAAGCCACAGTCATCCTATACCTTTCCTTCAAGTGGCTGTGAGGTGGGGCTAAAGGGAGGAGTCCTCCAGCTGTGTGAGACAAGAAGACGAGTCTCTTTGGCACGTGATGTTGAGATTGTGCCTCCTGTGGAACCTCACTGATGAGATAGATGGGTGGGAGAGGATTGGCAGGAAAACAAATGTATATTAGAAAAATATTTTGGATGCACTAGTATGTATTAAATCTTAACAGCAAGGTTGTTAGTCACAGCTGGATCCTGGCTCCTTTCCAGGTTTCCTGATCCAGTTTGCCAGAGAAAGGCTATGCAGCTACATTTTCTGTGTAACATTAAAGGCACTTCCAAACTGCAACAGGAGAAATCGTTCACTAGGTAACCACCTTTACAGTTGCTAGAAATGGTTGTAAGACACTGACGTTCGATAGATCCCCAGTGAAACTCTTGGAAACTTCTCAGCAAAAGTCCTATCAATGTTAGTGAGATTCAAAGATGAATGATTTCTCCATAACCTATGATTTCTACTTCAAAATGTAAAGATTAGCCCCCTGCACACAACTGTTTCATACATCTAAATTTGTCATCATTCTTCCACTGTATCTTACTGTTTGTATTGTCTTGTAAAGGTAATTATGGTTCATAAATCCTTTCAGCAACTGAAAGTGAGATACATATGAAAGCATGTATTTGTCACTGTGCTTATAAAGTAGAAAATAGGGGAAAGTTGTCAGAAAAAGCAATCTAGAATTTACATGAAAGTGATTATTTTATATAGACCAGCAATTTTTTTCTTAGAGGCTTGTGAGAAACATGTTTCCAAGTAAATTAACCAAGACAGTACTTCATTTTGGTTATAAGTACATTGTTTCTCTGTGGAATAATTTATGATGCCAAATAGCTGCAATACAGAACACAGTGTCAACTATTTAATATTTACCTCTAAAAGTCAAGTATGCAGACTTCTTCTGTCCTTACAAATTTTGCTTTTTGTAGTTTCACACTATTACCCCTCTGAGGGACGTGTAGCATTATTTGCTAGTGTAAAAGATCTCATCTGAAACAAGGAACTGTAGTAGTGAGAGCAACTTCCAAAAAGACACCAACTATCCACAGAGAAATTGTGGCACCCTTTTCCCATGCAATGGTGCAATAGCTGCTCTCACCTCTCAAAATGCATGAGAAATTGTCTCTATATTGTAAGTGTCTAAAATGGTAAAAGATGTCCTTCCCTGGAATTCCACTCCATTTCTCAGTATGCATAGGGATAAGTCTGGTTCATCCATCACAGCCATAATACAGGAGGGAAAGGGTTTTTTTAGGCTAAGAGAAACATACAGATCCATAAAAAATTAAATTATATGAATTTTAGACACGCGATATTGCTTATTGCTATTCTAGCATACTAGAGGTACAGCATCAATAGTTTTGATTTCTTGGAAACCAATTTCTCATTGTTTCTTTTTTTTTTTTCCCAGCATTTTTTCCCCTTCATGTTCAACCATCTTTAATATTTCAGGTCTTTTAGAAAATCATAAGAAATATTTATGGACATGTATGTTTGCTGGGTTGGGTTTTTATGAGTGTTGTTTCAAAAGAAATTTGTGCAGGCACTTGTTGCTAATGCATAGAAAAAGAATCGAGGCCTGTCCACAAATACACTTGCCAGCTAGACTTTACTAGTTGATTTCCTCTGTGTAGGAAGAATAATTATAGCTTCCTGATGTGCAGAACTAAGCAACGCTTTGGCTTTCAGATTTTTGTATGCTGAAAGTAGATAAAGTTGTAAGGCTACTCATAAAAGAGGCAGCAGGGATAATCTACCTCTAGTCAAAGAAATTATGAACATAAGATATGTGATTTTTGTATATGCCTTTCAAAAGAATGAATTGAAGTAGTACCTTTTACTTCAAGCAAATGATACTTCGAATAACTTACGGTATTTTTGTTCAAGACTTTTCTACCACCTTAACTGCAGAAGCATGTGCCCTGATTGTGCTTAGGTTTTGTGGGATGTTATCTTGCTGTGTCTGTTTGGCATTTGTTTCTTAATGTGTTGCTGCCAATCATCATACAGCTTTTAAACAAGCAAGTTAGAGATGTCGTGTGTTCTAAAAAATAAATTGAGATTCAAATAAACACCTTTATCTTTTTATCTTTTGATGTAAATCACCTTGCCTGTAGTCAGCTTCTAATTAGACATTTATTCTTGTATTAAGTTTGCTTTTATCAAAAGCATTTTTAGCTAGCAGCTTGCTTAGGTAATTTAGGTGTTTTAAATACACTGAGTTTAATCATAAAACACTTTATATGATTAAACATAAAACATCATCTGGCTGGTAAAGTGACAGTTGCAGATAGCTCTAATACCTTGCAAATGCAGATGGTACACAGAACCACCAAGCAGACTGGGAAAAAGGCAAATGGAGTCCTGGTCTTTTAAAAGAGAAAATGAGGAACTGCCAAATTATTAACCAGTTACAGCCCTTACTTTGATTCCCAGGGAGAATATCATAACAAAAAATAAAACAACATATGTGTAAGCATTTGGACATGAGTAAGAGCTATTATGTACTTGTCAGGAAATTTTGTTTAAGCAAACTAATGTATTCATAGTACCACTGAAGGATCTTGTGCATAAAGAAGCAGTAGATGGCACTGAGTATAGCAAAGCTTTCCATATTTTACTTAACACTCTAATAAACAAGCTTCGCATACAATGAGGAATAGTAATAATCCATAGTTGGATACAAGTTTGAAAACAGTTGGCCATTTAGAGAGTGTTCTTCAATTGTTCTTGTCAAAATGTCTGCATTTAGAGTGAAAGTCAACAAGGGCCTCACTTGTATTTCTACGTTTCAGTAATGACCTGAATGACAGAAGAGATTTTTGTTAACTATTCAGACAATGCTGTTTAAAGAAAGAATGGTAGTTTTAGAAGACATTATTTGGACTCAAAACGATCCCTTTTGACAAACTGGAGAAAAGGTCTAAGAAGTTTTCTTTTCTTTTTTTTTTTTTTTTTTTTTTTTTTAAAGAGATTTTTTCCCCACCAAAATTTTTTTTATTCCAACAGCTCATCCTACTCTTTTAGATTGCTGTTGACAAACTTCTTGAACTATCTTCGCTTCTGTTTTTTTTTTTTTATTATTATTATTATTCTTTCTTTCTTACAAGCTACAATTTATCTCAAATTGCTGCATTCCTCACTGGAAGATTTGGCTGACTCTTACACCACTGTAATCACAGCAAGCCATTTTTTTCTTTATTTACATTTTTTGGTTCATGTTTTTTCTGTCTTAGGGGAAAAAAAAAAAAAAAAGGCCATCTATTCCTTTTTGCTACCTTCAATGTACGAATTCCCTAGAGGAATGAATGGGATCCACTGGCAGAGGTGCCTGAATCTCAACTCTTTGCAGCTTGTTTTGTGTCCCAGACTGACCTTGCCAACTCTTTTGTCAAGATTGTCAGAAGCCAAAGTCTAAGTAAGGGTTGTCCAGATTGCTTCCTTCATTACTCTACTAGCTATGCAAGGAACTAACTGTGGCTGAATGAATCCCCTACTGCCATGTTTGGTGGTTTTCTGTTTTTGTTTGGTTTTGTTTGCTTTTTAATTAATTAATTTTAAGATGATACACAAAGTTTGTTGCAAGGTGTTTCTCTCTGGGTTTTGGTTTAAATGTAGAGTGTTACAAAAGCAGGTGCTCCAAGCAAGCTGATGCTTGTATTTTCTTTTTCATGACTCTTTACTGGCAACAGCCTCTCTAAGTTTATGCTGGTAGCAGACAGACTAGCAGGCTGCCCAGCTGACCCTCTGAGTGGGCTGCAGTGATGAATACCTCCTTTACGAGGTATTCAGTGCAAGCCTGTCAAAAGAAACTCTAACATCAAAAGTGAAATACAGGGAATGGGAAATGAACAGGTCCCATTCTCACCCATCTAAGCCCAAGTTTGGATCAGACCACTAATATATCAGTGCTTGGTCCCCTCATGTTTTAAATATAATCTTCATGCTGTTTTCTTTCTGGCTTTTCCCCCAAAACTAGTAAATCAGCTGTGAAAAGCAGAGTTGCAACTTCATTTACACTCAATTGCCTTCCTGGACATTTTTTGCTTGCTGATTTAAGCCTGTTTGTGGAAGGAAAGATAACAGATGTTTACTGTCTGATACTGTTTGTCCACGTTAATCATTATTTTTACAAAGGGCAGATTTTAGGGAATGAGATTTCACCGCTCATCAGAAGACTTATATTGGGAGCATCTTTCTAATTTCACCAGTATGTGTTAGCAAATAGAGCCAAAGTCAAAAATTACAAGCCCTTGTAGTGACTCAGTGATATCTTGGGCCTGTCTATGGCAAGGGGATCATCACAAATTAGTGAATGCATTTATCCAAGATAGCTGCTGTTGCGTGTATCCCAAACAGAGCTTCTAACTGCCTGAGTTCTTCAGAAATTTGAGCTGATTAGAAAATTAATTTCTCACTGTCTGTCAGCCTGATCTTTGTAATTAAGAAGGCACGTACAACTGGAACTTGCTCCATGCAGATAAATCACATTTCCTGTGACAGTGTCTTGGGCTGACCTGTAGGGCTCTCAGGATTACCCAGGTTGAATATGTCTTGGTGTTTTCCCGCCCGTTTTGCAAGTTGACCAAGCAAGTGAAGAGTTGACTTTCCTGAATATTTTATGGAGAATTTTGGACCTGAGGTACTGACTGTTTGTATACAGGGAAGAATATCTGAGAAGGAAACAGAGGAGCTCTTTTCTCTAACATTATTTAAAGGACATTCAGCAAATGCATTCTGTATTTTTTTTTTTTTTTAATTTAAAACATTTTTTTCTTTTCTGTGCTGTGCATTTCCACAAATATGAGAACTGAGGTGCAAACTTTTGGGGTTTATCGAGTCATGCATTTTCTTCATGTAAAGATTATTTATTCTTGTTATTTCTTTTTAATCAGGCAGGGCAGAGAATCTGATTTTCATACTTCCTCTGATGAGAAAACTGAGAATTATTTAAGTAATTTTGCATATTTTTGATTAAGGTAGTCCTATTTTTTTTTATGTGTGGGGTTTGGTCTAATTTTCCCAAATTTCCTTTTCTCTTCTACATTCTTGTCTGGAGGTTGGAAAAGAAGTCAGATTTACTCTTTTGATCTGTTGAGCTTTTATTTCTGGTTATGTTTTAGTTTTAATGGTTACTGGAAGCTCAGACATAACATGGCACAAAGTCTGGTTGGAGGCCAGTAATGAAAAGAGTATCCCAGGGGTCCAGTATTGTTTAACATCTTCATCAGTGATCTGGACAATGGGGTTGAGTATACCCCATCCAGGGGAACTGTGAGAGGCTAGAGAGGTGCGCTGACAAGAACCTCATGAAGCTCAACAAAGAGAATGAAGAGGAAGAACAACCCCAAGCACCGGTATATGGTGGAAAGTAGCTCTGCAGAAAAGGACCTAGGTAGACACCAAGCTGAACATGAGTCAGCAATGTGCCCTTGCGGCTAAAGAGGCTAATGTTATTCTTGGTGGCATTAGGCAAAGTATTTCCAGCAGGTCAAGGAAGGTGATCCTTCCCTGCTACTCAGCATCGGTGAGGCTGCGCTTGGAGTACCATGCCCAGTTCTGGCCCCCTCCAGTACAAGAGCAACCCAGGCATGCTGGAAAGAGTCCAACAGAGGGTCACCAAGATATTCAAGGGACAGGAGCACCTCTCCTATGAGGAGAAGCTGAGAGAGTTGGGACTGTTCAGCCTGGAGAAGAGCAGACTTAGGGGCCACCCTTGACATATACCTTGACATATTGACCTCTCTCCGTCTCCCTCTCTCCGTTTTTCTCTCATTGTGTACATATGTATATATAATAAAATATATATATATGTATAAAATCAAACGGGAACTCAAGTAGTTTCATCTAAACATCAGGGAGCACTTTATTATGTGGGTGATGGAGCATTGGCACAGGTTGCCCTGAGAGGAGGTGGAGTTTACGTCGTTGGAGATTTTCAAGAGCTGTCTGGATGTGGTCCTGGGCAACCTGCTTGAGGTGTTCCTGTTTGAGCTGGGAGGTTAAACCAGATGATCTCCAGCCATCCCTTCCAACCTCAACCATTCAATGAATTCAAGACAGCTGTGACAGGTCAAATTTTAGCTAGGCAAATACATGCACCTCAACATTAAATAAGCAATGTCAAGAAATGTAATTGGTAATATTTGAACTCTCTTTGGAATCTAAACATAGAAAACAAGAGGTATAATTTTGAGCCATGATAGACTGAAGCTTAATCTGATGTTCTTTAGAAAAGACTGTAAGACTGTGAAATTTGCTAACATTTAACAAATTAGTCTTGTAAAGGAAGACTAAATAAAAACAAACAAACTACATTTAAAATGCTGTTTAAACAGAATTTATATCACAGAGGAAAACAAGACAGCTGGCCTTTCAAAAGGTGAATGGTTGGCTTATAAAATAATGAATGCTAGGAATCAGTTGGACTGCACTGAAGATGCTAAGGAGGAACTTTGCAAGACTGATCAGCAATGCTAAGGATTTAAAAGTCTCAAAAGAAAATATTGCCTTTAAAGAGGTGCCAGAGGTCAGTGCCATGGAGGCTTCAAGAAAACCACTGTGCTTATGTTAAAATAATAATAAAAACTGTTGAGCTGGGAATTTTAGTCATGTTCACTTTCCTGCTTTATACCAAGGGTACTCTTACTATATTGGATGTTGTGCTGTTTCCTCTCAGTTATTGGGCCAATGGTCATAATCGACTAATAGGTCCTTTTTCACAAAAGTATTATTGGTTCAAGTTAATATGACTGAAGGAAGAGGGTTAAGAGCAAGGCTTTCTCCCTGAAGGGGATATATTATGGTTTCAGTGCCTGTGAAACTGCTGTATGAAGGATTTTTTTTATTCCTTTTAAGAAATGTTCTTTTCCTGAAGCAATATTGAGGGAAGGACAACTGGCCTTCAATAAATATATGATGTATTTGTCCTCTCAATTCCCTAGGCATCTGCATCTTTACTCTTTTAATGCAAATGCTGGGTTGTGCAATGGATGTTCAAGCTGTTCTTGGAAGTTTAGCATGAGTTTTCTGAATTTCTACAAGGTACTTAAAACAGCTTTTACAGATTTGGCGCTTGGAGAAAGCAGAGGAATGAAGCAGAATAATATCTTAAAATTGATTTTTTAAGATAAATAATTTACAAATACTAACAATACAAAATTGCCAGTGTCCCAGGTGGTGACCATATATTAACTAATAATGAAAGAGTCCTACACATGCAGATGTTTTTTCATAGCTTTCCTGTATTACAAAACCAGGAAGAAAAAAAAAAAAAAAAAACAGTACTTGGTATTAGAATATCCAAAAATCTCTAGCAGAGAGTAAGATGTCATATTGGCTCAGATGGGTATGGTTTTTAGCTTTTTATTATCCTTCTGAATGCTTTCTGGATTCTGATGTAGTTGATGTTTCAGTCTATTAGAACCAATACATTATGTTTTTAACTAAGCAATTCTAGCACTTTCCTTTTTTTAAAAAAAAAAAATATTATTCTCTCATTATGTATTCAAGAACCTTGACTACTTGAATGTAGTGTTGAGTGCCAGTTGGTAATTTTCTTTTTATTCATTAGAAGTGAAATCAGGTGCATGATCATACTTGAAAAATATTGAAACACCTGCTAAACTTAGACTGGTAAAAGAGTTGTATGTCTTTTCCTACAAATCTTTCATTGCCTATTAACTTTCCAGAGATACAAAATTAAAATCAAATGTGAAAATCTGAAATGTTTTTCTGTAACTTACAGTAGGCTTAATAAAAACAATTAGCATCAAATTGGGTCCTCAATTTTTTTTTTTTTTTTCTGCTGCTGTTGTCTCCTGTCTTCATCAGAGAATACATGAATTATCTAATTCTCAGTCTGTTTTGTTATCCTGTGCTTTTTGTGATATTGTGCAAAATATGTTTAAGATTTTCATTAAAAAAAATATCCAGGTTTCCAGCTTTTATTAGCTGTACTATTTTAAAAAGTTGCATGCTAATTGAAGCTTCACAGAAAGATGCCTAATCCTTCTTCAGATAATCTCCCAGGAAAATGTATAAACATTCAAGATATCTCCTGATTGATAATTCTGGCTCTTGACTTATGGCCTCATACTTGTATCCCCTGGCATCCTTCTGAAGCTTTTCTCTAGTAGAGGCTGTTTGGCTAAAACTCAGCAGATCAATTAACAGTAAAACTCAAAGCATGATAGCCACCTACTTCAAATTACTGATATTCATCTGTTTTCACTGTAAGCTTGTGCAAGAAGCTCCAGATGCACCCATCTTTCTTGGTAAGATAGTTTGCAGACTGGGAACACAGGCTAAAATGTATCAGAGCTTGGTATGGTCAGCAGATTACTTGCAGTTTACTTTAATCCCTTTTATCTGCAAAGAAATATATGAAGAAGCTACAGGGGGAAAATATCTGCAGTGTATGTTTTGGGAAAGGCCTTATGTCTGAGGACGGGCAAATGTCTGAGGGTGAATAAATCTTTTAAGCTGTGATCAGATCACAGCTGTCTTAAGTTTCAGAATAGGCAGTTCCAAAGGCTTAGGAAAATAGACAAGCCCTAACGATGCCCTAATGAGCTAATAGATTCTGGAATAAACACATATTGGCCTATAAACAGAAAATGTGCAGAAACAATATCCATCTGAAAGTTCAAACATTTTTCTTAGTGTCAAATGTTGGAATCTAGTTTGGTGACAAATTTCTGGTGTTTTATATTATTCTATACTGTGGAATATATGACTAATTCTTAAGGTCATAACTTGAAAATTGTCTCCTGCAGACATATATGAGAGTAATGCACCCTCCAATAACTTCAGCGGAAGTGGTGGTCCATGTGAAACATGCTGGTTCTCACTCCTGCCAAGGGAAAAAACCTGCATTTTGGGGACATTTTATTCTGAAAACAGTCAAAAATCTTTTAATAGTTTGGGACATTAGATACAATACCATGTTTGCTATTGAGAGCTAAAAGAATGGGCGAACTACTGGATGTATTATTAGGCATAGTGTAGTCTGGAAAGCGAGACCAAGAAGCTGCACGTAAAAACTATTAAAAAATAGAGTGGTGCATTAGCATAGTATTTCTTGTAGCAAAATAAGTGAAGAGTGTCATGATCATTATTTCTGATGATTTGGTTTATTCCTAAGGTATGTGAAAACACTACTAAAAACATAAAACATTGACTAGATGAGCATCATTGGGTGTTATGAGTAACACTAAAACTATAAGTTAATAGAGCAATAAGGATGTAAAGAAATAACCAAATGCTTCTATCAAGGCTGTGATGAAGACTGGAAAATAAGCACCTAGATACACTAATAAAAGTAACTTTCTTTAGGAAGCCAAATCTTTCAGTCATGTTGCTCATTTCTAGAGGTAGCAGCTTTGTCATTCATCTGCACTGATATCCATTTCCTTTGGGGAACCTTTAAAACTTGACTTGTCAATCTCCTTTGAAATGGTGTGGTGTTGAATATCAAAGGGGATAAGCTTTGCTGCACTGGTCTCTGATCTACCCTACTATCACATTCCCAATCTTTTCCCAGTTCTCCTCTCATTTGAGTAGGATGGAATCCTGTATTTTATGGTTTGCAGGGGTTCATGTTACTTGTATAGTTCTGTTTGAAAAGCATGGTCAAAATAATTGTGAGTTGAATAGTAAGGAAAGACCTTCTTTGAACAATATGTGAGAATTTCATACATGGTCAATAAAGCTCACTTCCTAAATTGTGGCAACTAGTCACTGAATATTTAGAAAGAATTTTGCATACAAACCAATAAAACACCTTGACTAGAGACAACCAAGCATAAGTGAGTCTGTCAGCTTGTTGATAAAGTTCTGATATTACTGAAATCAGTTGTCGAAGTTTAGAGAAAATACTTATCTTGACAGTTTGTGACATTTTGGTCACATATAGCCACTGGGTGTCTGTATACTGCTGAGAATTGATTATACAGTTTTATTCCTGATGAGCATGGCTATGCATCTGAGGTTTCAAGTTGTGCAGAAGCAGACTGCATCACTGTGTGTTTAGGGGGAAAAAATAGGTCTTAAGATTCTGGCCTTTTAACCATTTACTGTGAGCAGGTGAAAAAATATACAGCAATGTAGAAGTTTATTTTAAAATGTACAGCTCGCTAGGATTTTAATAAGTCTTTTTGTGTTTGATGAAGTAGTCTCCTGTACAACCTGAACGATGTGGTGCCTGGTTTTTGAATTTATTCATGAATGACAGATTTTTGAATTTATTCATGAATGACAATGACACCAACAAAGGCAGCTGTTCAGCTCTAAAAGAATGTCATTGTCCTTTTTAAGGAAGAGTTTGTTTATTGTAGATTTTTTTTTTCAAATTCCAGATTGAGAATGCTGTTTTAAATTTACACATTATTTCAGTTCTTCCACATTTAAGTTGTCTAAATACTTGTGGATCTTGAAGGAATCCATGCTGTTTGTTTCTCTGGGCAAAGGAATGCTGATCTGAAACAAAAAGAAACATTGACATCAGAATATTTGCAAACCTGTCATCTGCTCCTGGCAAGAGTATGAGTCTGCATACAGAGTGCTTGAATGACTATATAACCCTGAAAATTGGAGGATTAATCTTAAAGCTGGTGAAGGGAGATTTGGAGGTCAAAACTGAAACAACACTAAGATTTAATTCAGCTTTATACAGTGCAAAATGAGCCCTTAATAGACTGAAGAGTATGAATGTTATTGTAACTGATGATTTTGTTATTTATTCTAAAGAAAAACAGGCTTTAGCTTGTATATATGTTATGAGAACGCTTTTCTAAACTATAATTTTCAATCTCTTGGTGTGTCAATAATCTTACAGTAGGGTGGGCTTTTTTCCTCTTGCATTTCATGTTGTATTGCTTAAGCACACGTAACTGGCATAGGAGGGTAAGCACGTTTCCTTGGCTTTGTTGTTTTTGAGGTTTTAAAAAGCAGTATTTAATTCTTTCAGTCTTGTAGCTCCAGAATAGCCTGTAGATCCAGAAGATCAATGTGTTATCTATAAACCTATAACAACCCATATTTACAATAGCAAATGTGTAAATACTAGGTCTGGCTTATTCTCATGTACTAATCTTCTGTAGTAATTGCTATAAATAATCAGTTTTGAAAGCTCAATATTTTGGATGTTGAGGCCAGTTTGCTCTGTATGTCTACTTTACATATTAGAGTCTGGAAATTCTGTCAGAAAAAAAAAAAAAAAAACTGATCACAGAATTGCCAAGGTTGGAAGGGCCCTCTGAAGATCATCTAGTCCAACCCCCTGCCAAGCAATGAATGACCTAAGGGAAAGTGTCAGATATTTGCCTCTTGTGATCGTAGTTCTCCATCCTACAAACCCAAGAGCTGTTTACATAGAAACAAACTAATTGTTCGAGGTTACATGCATCAAGTCCTGCAAATATCTATCAGCAGGTTGACCGTCAACCTGTCTAGTTTTCAGTCAAAAAGCTAAATCTCAGGTAATCGAAGACAAAATGTTCGGCTTGGCTCCAGTAGTCTATGCATACATTATACAACTTGTTTGGACAGAACAGAGTAGAACTGTAATATGGTTTTGATAGTAACTGGGTCAGGATTTGTGATTTATGTCTAAGTTCAACACGTTAAGTATTCTTGGTTCATCAAACACGTTAGAGGGCATGCTGAGGAGACAGTTGAGCTATATATGCATGTTTATTAAAGTGCAATTATTAATTATTAGAATATAGCTGCTGGAAAAGTGATACTTTATCAGAAATGCCTCTCATTAGCATCCCATATTGAAGCCCAGGAAGTTGGTCTGGATTCCTCAGCAAGAATGTGGGCCTGAGAGCATTGGGAGCTTGGACTTGATAGCTGAGACTGGGGGTCTCAATCATGGCAATGTGGTATAGTGTTGTTTAGTTGATCTTGGGGGGGGGGGCGGGCGGGGCGCTCCCTGGATTTATTTGCAGAATTGCAAAATTTGGCATAGTTACGTATTTTGAAGCAACTAATGAAAATGACTTTCTGTGCAAAGTTACATAGCTTCCACGGATGTGATTTTTCTTTAATATAATAATGACTTTTTGGAAATTGAGCTAAAATTTCTAAATGATATTATGTCTTAAACTGGTACCAATTGTGGGAAGAATCAGTGATAGTAGAAAGTATTTTATATCTTACAAATCTAGTCAGTTATCTATTGAGAGACATGTATTAGTTTTTTTCTATACTTTTACAACTTCTTTTGCTTTGATTCCAGCAAGGATTACAAGGGTTGGCAAATGATCTAAACCTTTCAATAAATTTATTTTCCCAGTCCTCATTCAGTCTGTGTTACTTCATAGTAACTTGTACATTTTTATTTCAGATTATTTTTTTTCTTGAAGAAATTAATTGAATTAGTGATTTCTCGTTACTATGTAGATAATTCTGTTTTTGTCTTCTATGAAGTTAAGAACTGGAGTTTTATCAATAATCTAACTGAAAATGTCAACGTTAAAGTTGGAATATTTCTCAAATGTGAAACTCAGGATTACTCTCGCAAGACGGTACTAGAAAGATGTATATATGCCAATAACATCTGATAACCTGACGTTATTGCAGATGAAATATATTCTTAAAACCAAAATAGCAACAAGAAAAACCTTCTGGGAATTTTTGTAATTAAAAACCTGTGAAGGTCAGCAGCAGTATTTGAAACCTGTTGTTCTGTTTCTTTTTGGAATGTTCAAAATTGTATGGGTGAGGGACAAGAGACATATTTCCTATTGCTTTTTATGCTTAACTAACTAAGATTAACAACAGAACGGCTCTGAAAATGCAGCAGAAGCTGTTCAAGTCAGATGCAGCTAAGTATAACTAATTCCTTCTTGACATTTTATTACAGTTGTTTCCATTCCTTATTATCCTTTAGTATTAAAAACAATGCAGAGATTAGCTTAAGTAATTGAAAAAGAGGCTATAGTGCTGTATACATCTGTACCTCTCTGTTGCCAGGATCCTTTCCCTTTCTGAGGTTTGTTTCCAATGCCAGTAAACAGTTAAACTAAGTAATTGTAACCTCTCAATGGCATTTCTTTTCATGCTCATTTCCTCCATTAAAACAGCTTTGATTCTATCCATTTATTCAGTCTGACAGGTGGGTAACATCTTCAGTAGAGAATCAGAATGGGTGAAACATCTTTTTGCTGGAAGTCTTGCAATCTAGGTAATTTTATTTATTTTAGTATAATAAACGTTTAATCCATAGTCAGACTCTGCCTAGAGGCACTTTTTATTTACAGTGTTCAAAGATGTCTTATCTCAGATAGAACCTTGCAAATCTTGAAAAAGAAGTGAGCTGGGAACAATTGTAAAACCAATTTTGCAAGAGGCCCTTGCCGTTTGGAAAGGCTGCCACTAATCCGGGCTCCTTAATTGAATGCCAAAAATAAGTAAATCCTGTTTGTGAGGTTTTTAAGATGCCCATCAAAAGAAATGAATCAAGAAAAAAAAAAGATGATGGAAGATCAAGGGAACAGGCAAGTTGTACGTCTTTCTAGTTGCATATGATAGTTATATCATATCCTTATGATATAGATCCTTAGATTTTTCAGAGCCGGCTGACACTTGACCCTGAAATTACCTTTTACAAATGTTTTCAAATAAACCTTTGTGAAATGAGTAGAAGCAAATCTAATTTTTAAAAGAATTTGGAATTGCTGTGTTGTTGTTGGTTCCACGATGACTCTCTCATATTCAGGAGATCACACAGACCTTGTTTACTTAGCTGATAAAACAAAAACTGTGATCCTTACTTTACTGGGACCCTTCAGTCAATATTTGGGTGTCAGCAACCTATTTTAGTCTGTTTAGACTGAAGACCTGAAATGGGTACTGTCTTTTACATTTCTTACCTAGGTGAGCAAAATTCCTCACCTGGCCACCAGGTGGGGGCATTGCTAAAATATTGATTAATTGACATCGGCATATCAGTCAGTCATTTGCATATAAAAATCATCCCCTTTGTGTTTTACTCTGCATTTTCATGAGCTTTGCATATGCTGTGACAGATAATATCTGAGTCTCTATTGATTTGGTATAACACAAAGTACCTTTAAGAAAACACCCAATAACATGATGAGATTTGAAAGGATTACTGTGAATATAAGAAGGTATTTTATGTTTTTTGTTGTTGTTGTTGTTTTGTTTTGTTTTTATTTGTTTATTAAACTTTCTTGCTGCTGCTCCTTGGTTTTGTTTTCTGCTTTCAGCTGTTGGACATGAAAGACTGGATAGATGCTTTTTACCTTATCAGTTTAAACATTGGTTTACCAGACATTGCTTTGGCAAACATTACAAAAGCTTGCTTTTTATTGCAAATGAAAATACAGTGCAGATTGTGTTCTGCATCTGATAGCTGCCATCCATTTTCATGATAGATTAAATTGTTGTGTTTCATGAAGAAAAAGTATTTGATTCTGTTTTGCTTTTGTTTTTAATCCTCTAAGGCAGCTTGACTACTAGGAAATTTCTCCATGAGAATTAAAAAAAGGGAAAAAAATCAATGCGATTTCAAGTTTCTATTTTACAGTGGGCATAAGTACTTTTTTTTTGCAATTTATAAAAAGGAAAAATTATGTTAAATCCATAAAGTTCATAGTACCACAATAATGTAAATATACATGCTGCTCTACAAGATTGAAACTTTCAAAATGTAACTTCAAAGTCATAAATTATGGTTTCCTACATTATAAAATGGGTGATTTCTTAAGGTATTCTGTAAGTAGTGTTTATTATTGACCAAGACCTGATTAGAAAATGCATGTATCAAGACATATAACTGCATAGACTTTATAAATAAAATGTAGATTAAATGCTTTTTCTATAGTTGGAAAAAAAAAAAAAAAAAGGAAAGGAAAGGAAAAATGGAAAAAAGACCATTTACAGAGCTATGATATTACTTACGTAAAAGCTGGACAATTTTTAGGCTGATATTAATTCATACCATGTCTGTAATCTTTATCATGAGAGATAGGATAGAAAATGTCCTGTGGTTTGCCAGCCTGATAAAGCAAACAGATTTGATGAGAGGCAGCAGAATGAAAACAGATAAGATCTTCTTTATGGGTCTCTTTGTAGCACTTCAATAAGGTAAAAAAGGGTGCCAGAAGATGCCTTTAGAATTGCTGTTTTTTAGCGCCTTTTTTTTTTTTTTTTTTTTTTTTTTTTCCAAAAAAGCATCACGTTCTCTTTTCTGCACTTCTTCAGGCAAAATGTGAGATTACCATAACAGTAGTATTACCCAGATCTTAGATGGATATGAAATTCTTACATATCACCTACACATCTTAGTGCTGCTCAAAAGAGATAAGTGTCATTATCCGTATTTAGCAGATGAGAAAACTGGAGCAAAGGTGCCTCTATTTGCCAAAGTTCATTTTTGAAGGCCAGAGATAGCTCTTTTCATTTATTTGAAAATAATGTTATACCCTGTGTAATAGGTGATGTTCTCTCTCATTGTGAAAAATGTATGATAAAACCTAGTAAAAAGAAGGTTTTTGTTGAGAGTGGGGTGTGGAATAGTATACAAAGTATATTTTCTACATAGGTACCCATGTCTCTCCTTCAAAATTTTTCATTTCTTCAAAAACAAATGGGAAATTTAAGAAATACTTGATTCTTAGTGTTGCTTTAAACATTTTATATTCTGCCTCTGAGTAACTCTGTTCAGAGTATATGAATTCACCCTCTTTAGTCAAGTTGTTTTTTTTCTAATTTGTTTCTACTTCCTGCTCAATCAGGTTGTCTTTTGCTTTTGAATTACTTGTCATTTTAATTTTAGGTAATTTCTTTTTTTGATAGAGACCTTACAATGGATTTTATGCACATCTGGATACGTATATAATATAAATATACTGGATAAGTGTTTTGTATATATTGTCTGTGAAAGAGACTGAGTTACTACCTATATAACTAAACCTGTTGTCACAAGGTCACAAGGTTTTTTGTTTGTTGTCACATCCACCATATATATAAAATTGTGAAATGTCTTGCGATTTAGTTAGTTATTTCTACTTTTAAGTCCTCAAACCATATTTCCCAAGTAACCTGTCTATATCTGACAATGTATTTTAAACAACTGGGCTAAGGACATTAAGCAAAGAGATATACAGAGCAAATAATGCAAGTTGTTATGCTGAGCTCGGTATCACAAAGTTATTAAGATGCAAATTTGTATTCATACTTCTACTTCCACAGCTTATTTCTGAATAACTTTTTCTATCTTTTTTTTTTTTACTTGTTCTTGCAGGAGGAAAGATGGTAACCCTTAAAGTGTAAAATATGTTGAGCTTGTAATCTGTAACCTATGCCCATGATCCCTGTTTATTCCAGCATCAGATTTTGAGATAACATTAAGGCAGCGGTAGGGGGGATGGGGTCAAGATAAGTAAGAAACAAGCCTAACCAGGCAATCATGTCTTCAGGTTCAGAACATCAGGAAGTTAGGGGGGCTGCTTGTTGTTTCAGGCCTCATTTAAGTTCAGCTAACATGACATTTTTCCTGCCATCAACAAAATCCAACATTTCTTAACTTCTATCTTCTGTTGCTTCTTCCTTCCTGAACAGCGTATCTCTGCAACTGTGAACTTGGTTATCAAGAGATTTTTGTTTGTTTGTTTGTCTCTCTTCCCTCTCTTGGTTTTCTGTGATAACTGACCGCCACCTGATATCAGCTGGTCGTCTAGGTAGGAAAGTTTTTTCAAAACCTTGAGCAAAAAAAGTCAGTCTTGCTAAAAATTTGAGCTTTATAGTGTCCATGCCTAATTATCTATTCACAGGCATCAGTAACGAAGACCAATTTTTAGCTTGTAATTACATTTACTCCTTCAGAATATTTGCAACCTATTATTCTCTGGACAGAAGAGAAAATACCATGGGCAACTTCACAGTGCCAAGAACTTCATCCCATTTCCAAAGAAGAGTTTCAGAGAGATTTGTATGTAATTTTGTCTCCTCATCTTTTGTCTGAGGTCTTTTGTCTGTGTTTTTTGTTTGTTTTGTTTGTTTGTTTTGTTTATTTGTTTAAAGTGAACTTATTCTCTGTGTGTTTTTTCTAGGTATCCCTGCTTTAGCATTCATGTACAAATTGTACTTCTTCCTCACTTTTGCAAAATATCTGTGACCAGTCTGGGAAGCAGAAATTATCTTTAAAAGTTTTTAGATCAGTGTAACTTGTTTTCCTATGTTTTTGTTTCCTGTGGACAGATTTTCTGTTGTCTGAGAAGGCACTTTCTCTGATTAAAGAATTTTCCTCTGACTTTCAAGAAGTATCTCTGGTACTATGGAAAAACTGGACTTGTGCTGTAGTCACGTTCTACTGCTTAGATAATGATTTTGTGAAAAGTTGTTGGAACATAGTGGCTTATTTAAGAGTAAGATTTTAATAAAATTAACAATGAGATTAGAACATCTTGGGAGACAAGCATAGGTGGTCTGACTGCCTAGGCATTAGTTTCTAAGAGGCCAGGATAAAAAGTTTTGAATCTTCTTAATTCTCTGTTGCAGGTGGATCTAGCTTTGCAGTGTCTGATGCAGTAAAGGAGGAGTGGGCTGCTTGCTCCTTCTCACTACCTGCTCCCATAAGCTCTGTGCTCTGAGCAGTTCCTGAACCCCCTTCTTTTCCTTGGAAAGGCCTTGCAGGGTTGTTCTAAGCAGGTTGTTCTAATGATTGCCAGGACAGGACCAAAAGATGACTGAATAAAAAGCCCTTTGATAGACCTTGAGGACCCCCTTGCCACCTAAACAAAGCTGTAAAGTTGATAACGCTGCAGGAGCACATTCAATTAACACAAAAATTAAACTCAGCAGATGAGGTTGAAACTAAACCCAAAGTGGGGAGGAGTTTAGGAATCCAGGAGAGGGGCAGCACATAGCTGACAAGTCACTTAGTAGTTTCAGACCCTGCACAGGAAGCAGCGAGGGGTTGTTCTACTGGCACCAGCTTCTTAGGCATTCGCTGCAGGCAAAATTTGCTCCTTGAGTGCAGCCAGGTTACTCCTGGCCAGAGAGTGTTACAAGATGAGAAAAGATGTAACGAAAGAATGAATGAACAGGGGAAAGTGGGGAAAAAATGGTTCAATTTTTCTTTCATTTATTATAATGTTTCATTAAAAAAAATCATTTGATAAATAGATAGCTGAGTATTGTTTTCTGAATTGTTTTGTGCCATTCTAGGAAGTGACTTTTTCAGTGCTGTTACGTAGATGAGTGTACTCAATACTACAACCTGGGGAGACAGAGAAACAGGAAAAGTCGTAACTTTTTTTTCCCGCCACAGATGTTTCAAGTTCCCAGAATAAATATTTATGACATACGCAATTCTTCCTGAAATCAATGGCTCATTAAAGCTGCAGATGAGATCCACTAATTAAATGGTTATTTGTAAGCTTATTTTAATAGTATTTTTATGTTGATATCCACAAACTCACTAGGTTCTAGGGTCACAATATCAATACTGTAGGGATGTAACGCACCCATCTTTCCTACAAAGAGCAGTACTATTAAACTTACATTTTCAGTTTGTTTGGTTTTTCATCATCCAAAGTAAAGGATCTCCTGAAGCTTAATATGCTGTTTTCACTTTTCACGTCTGTACTCATTTCTCTGTGGAAAAGCTTTGCTCTTCTCTTTCTGTTGCTAAGAGAAAAAGCCCAGTTGCCAGGGAACGAGCACAAGAGTCCAGTGCATACTGAGGTGTCCTCTGTCATATGTCAAAAGCAATGCTCCTAAATGCTTTCAAGTGCTTATGGAGAACAAGTCTTACACATGAGAGAAAGGAAAAGTGCAATTGTCTGGCCTTGCTTGATGATGTTCAAAAGCACCCCCAAATTGTTTACCTTTTACCCAGCAGTCCAAATCCAGCACCGTTTATGTATTGTTGCTGATTTTTTCTTTTTTCTTTCTTTTCCTGTAGCCCAGATACAAGGTAAAACATGACTTACAACTTTTCCAAATTTTCTACTTGACTCATTTAGAACTTAAGCTTGTTCTTCCACTTGAAAAATCAATCCAATGGTAGTGTTACATGGTCTGGACATGCAGAAAACCTTTAGGAAAAGAGTAGCCCAGAGCTGTGGCTGAGCCAACTGATGCCGAGGTTTGCGGCTCATAGCTCTGCTCCTGAGATTGTATGAATTGCACCACTGAGGGCTCCCATGGCTTCTGTGGCACATGCTTGAAGCAGCAGGTAGGGGCATTCAGTGCATAGTCTTAGCTGTGTGTATGTTTTTTATCCATGAGATAAAACTAACCCTTCCAATTCAGAACTTGAAGCTTCTTGGAGCTATTTGGCCCCAGGAGGAAGGAGTAGACTCTGTGTGATCTTACAGTCAGGGATGTATTTGTATTGTCTCCTTCAACAGCAGCTTATTGGAAATGTGGAAAGCAGCATGTGGAAAGGGCACCTATGGAGTGCAGAACATTTCTCTCATTCATTACCTCCTTCTTGTTGGAAAAAAAAAAAAATCCTGGACAGATTTTTGCACCTTGCACTGTGATATACTTGCACATTTTATCAGATGAAAGTCAGGTTTAAGAAAGTCAATTCAGGTTTAAGAAAAGCTTTCAATAAACCAGTTGGTGTTTTCCTTTTTCAGTTCATTCTGAAATGGTTCGTAGCTGCAAGTAACTTAGTTTGGAAATCAAATATAGCTAGATAAAGCTTGGTTCATGAAGTTGTAAATGCTTTGTGTTTAAAAACAAAACAACAACAACAAAAAAACCTGAAGGATTTGAAAGAAAATTGATACATGTTACATTAGTGGTATCACACTAGTAGCAGGAACCATGTATGTTTGGTGCATTTTGGTGTATTGGGACTTTGCCCCAGCATAAATGGATTATTGGCTCAAATTAGCATTTCTATTGCCTTAGAACAAAACAGAAGTGAAAAGAATATGTTTGGAAATAATGATGTACAGCTGTGTGTTCATATGCTCTCAGCAAAGTCTCTGGACTGGGTCCTTATATGGGAGAGTTGCATCCAGTGACTGCTGCTATAAGGAATGCTTCTTTGGTCATTCACAGTGCATGAACAGAAGAGAAGAAGATGATGGCAAGCTATTCAGCAGCCAGCCTAAGTTCAGCATTAGTCAGGAAACAAACAGAAAGGATTTGTGACTTTCTTTTCTTGGATTTCTCTGTGCTGATTTCCAATTTTTCTCTTTTTTTTGTCTGATCCACTGATCTTCCTCACATTTTGCTCTTGATTTTCAACGTCAAAAATTCACAAACTTATTTTGGGGTCTTTTTTTTTTTTTTTTCCTTTTACTTGTTACTTTTTTTTTTTCTTTGGGTCTTTTTTTTTTCTTCTACCTCTTGGAGCTGCACAATGCAGCACCATGCTTGAGTTCACAGTTGGTGGTCCAGCTGTGTGTTCCCTGGGACTCCGCAGAGCAGTACAATAGCAGTACCATACTGGTGAACTAGACCTGTACTTGTTCCAGTCCAAAGCCAGTTGTGGCATGTTCACAGAGGGAAGTAGCTAGATACCCTGCAATGATCCTGATCAGCACGGTGCTTTTATCGGTGCTTGCACTAGGACCTCAGCTCCACAATCACAGGCTTTGGTTTAACACAACTTGTAAAACTACTACAGCCTGGAGAAATAGGAATGGTAAAATGTAAAGGCACTTCTACAGATAAGAAATACTGATGAACAAATCAAGAGCTGCAAGGAGTTTTACTTGCACCTTACTTTGTGTCAAGTTCTCAATCTACTGGGAAGTTGTCATAAATCATAAAAGTTACTGTCTTATTTTTGAGTCTTTGAAAACTCAGCTATGTTGATCTCATCTCACTTAAAGATTAACATTACAACAAGGTGTGCTCTTTCATTTTAGAATAAAATGAATAAAAAAATATGCAAAACAAACTTCACAGATAGGTAATCACAACTTGAATAAGAACATATCTGTGATAAACTCAGGTGAGGTTTCTTTACTGTGTTTGCCTCCTACAAAGGAAAAAGGTTGTCCAAAGTCTACAGGGATGAGTTACATACTCTTTTGGAAAAATGATAGCTTCCCTAGAAGCTCATGCACAGGTGAAATTTATTTTCATGAACCATCTTCTGGGGAGATGCTTGACATGCTTTTACAACTGTAGAATGCAAACATAAGCAATATAGATATGACAAAAATAAAATCATCGTTCTGAACAAATATTCATGATGAGCTATTTGTGTTATTTATCCACAGCATAATTTAATACAGAACCAGAATATTGCAGTCTAGGTTAATTATGATCACTGGCAAACAAGAAATGGTTTTCCACCTGTATTTCAGATTGCTTGTTAAACCATGTTGAGCTGTTATTTAGCATTGTGGGAGTATCGTACAAGACTAGTTGAAACTCATTGTGTGAAACTCATTTTTAAAAATACTTTTCAGAGATGCTCTTCACTTCTGTATTAACATAGAAAAGATAGTTACGCCTACACAGGCTTTAAGGTGACTGAAATTGGTAGAAATGTAGTGGGGAAAAAAGGTAAACAAAGCTGGCTTTAAATTTGGCATTTCCCTTGGTAATGTGGGTACAGTTCTGCCTGGTGTTATACACAGGATTTTGCTCACTCAAATAAGCTACCCTGCGTCTGAGACATTGCTCTTTTTTTTTTTTTTTTTTTTTTTTTTTTTTCTAAATATGCAAGCTCATACTGATATGATTGAAATTATTTCAATGATTTTCATTCTATAACATAATTGGTAGAGTTTATCATATAGATCACCTACTGAAACAACGTTTTTGCAATGAAGGTTTTGGCTAAGTTGAGCTGTGCCCTCTACTAGCCTGGAAGGTTATAATAATTTTAATGAGCTAAAGATGATTAGGTTGCTCTTTGAGCACAACAGAGATGCTGTAAACTTTCAGGGCAAATTGTGAGCATCTTCAAGCAAGTTGGTTAATGCTTTTCTGTAGAGTATTAACATCTATGGAGAATACAGGATAACAGATTCCCTTACAGATCTATTTCGTCATCAGTTGAGTGTGAGACATAAGCAGGTTTCTGCTGCAGGCTACTACTTCATAAATTCCCAAGTTAATATCTCCAAATATTCACTGTTCCTTACTTATGAATTCCAACACTGTGTAGTGATTAGTTAGTATTCTGCTGCCTCTTTTGCTCTGCTTTGCAAGCAGTAATGCTTTTTTCTTCATTGGTGGTGTTTTCTTAACAGATATCTCTGGGTAGATTTGGGAATTTTAAGTTGCAACTTTAAGGAGATCAAAGGAGGGATGAAATTAAATAAAGGCTATTCAATATAAAATGTATTTATTTGCAGGAGCTTGAGATTTTTTTATATTGATTCTTTTAAAATTTCCAATATTTTTATTTGGAAACAAATCTATGTGAATCTGTATTGACACATTTTAATGAGTACTCTTATTTTAATATTGTTTGCCACAGTTTGAGAAAAGCATCTTGATTTGATGGCCTTATTGAAATTTAATTGTCTCTAATAGATTGAGGGATAACTTAATAAAATACACAATCATGGTACTCCATAACACTCTTAAATTCTACATGGAAAGCAGCTATTGGTGAAACTGAAGTATCTCTGGGATGTTCTGGAAGCATTTTTTTTTTTAAAAAAAGGGGGGGGAGGGAGGCAAAAATAAATACACCTTTTCTTTTATATATATATATATATGCAGAATACACTTCTTATCTTCTGAAGATAATTATTTTGCATTTAATAGTTTTTATATATGGATGATATACAGTTGATATTAAATATATAATATTAACATCTATTTACAGGATCTCTGAAACACACTGCATTTTAATTTTTTTTTAAGGTGAAATAATTGTGAGATGGAAGTAAGAGCCAGCCATCGGTGCTGATAGGCTTTACTAGGACTGATAGTCCTTTACTAGGACTACCAAAATGACAAACTTCAGTATGTGACACAAAATTCTATGCCTGATTGGATTTTCTATGGACAAGATAGTGTTGACTCAGCAACCTATAAATATTAACATGCATTTTTGTATGGTGTTGTGTGAATGACTGGCCTAAACATATGCACCAGGTAGCTGACCCAGTCAGCCATGTGTGATAGCCATATGTTCTTACAGTGATAGTGAGGTATTTCATATATCAAGCCAACAGAATATCCTAAGAGCATGAATTCTAATCTCAAACCTTACTGCCCACAGAAAAACTTCGTTTTCTGCAGTGAAGAGGCACTGTTCGCTCTAGTGCAGCTAGGCTCAGGCTCTGCTCAGTGCAGCCTCTAGTGACCTGCTGTCCTGTATGATTATCAGCATCTAGATGATGCAACTGCTACCAATGAAGCCTGTGGGCAGTTGCATATGTAATAGTAAAGTTACAGGGAGAGGTGCCTCAGTTGCTGTAATATTGTAGTTATTCTCTCAGCCTGATTTGGGCTCTAAGTTTTGCAGGGGACAATTCCTAGGAAAATAAAGCTAGGTTTTGTAACAGAGATGGAGGGACACTTGTGGAAACAGAACAAATGAAACCAAGAAGAAAAGTTGGTTCCTCAATAGTTTTTCAAGGTGCAGGGTGCAATGTTGCAGCTGTTGTGTTTTCCCTAATTCATGTGGTTGACTTGTCCTTTTTTTGTTGTTGTTAAAGTGAGTCAAAATAAAGAGACGTCAGCAAGATATGAAAAATAATCAAAATGTGAAAATCTTCTTGCTAATTGTGTTAGGATTCCTTTTAAAATCAGACATGGCTTGTGGTCTCAAAATTCTTACATTAATTAATATGTTACCCTAGAGAGAGTTCAAGTGTTGACAGTACTTCATGTATCTGACGTACCTGCTTTTAAAGGTTTGCTATAACTTGATAGCTGTGTAACCTTCTTCAGTGAGTGGGAGGAAGGAATGAACAGAGAAACAGTAACACAAGTAGGAGGTGAAGGGTAATTTGTCACTCAGTTTCTCACATCAATTTGTTGGTCTGTTTAGAAACACAAAAGACAGCAGACAGTGCTTTCTCTATGAATTGAGGACTGGTTTCACTACATGAAAAATAGTAGTGACTAAGAATACATGGTCTTGATTTAGAATAAAACACATGTATTTGAATGCTTGCTCAGGGACACATCAACAGCATATTTGTGTGTGTGTGCTTGTACTTGTGTATTTCCCAGTGGCAACTGTTTTAGTTTGCTTTTGCTTTTTTTTTTTTTTTTTTTTTTTTTTTAACCTGCTCATATTATTCTAGCTTATATTATCAAAGTCTTACAGCTTAGAGTTGAAGTAAAGTTATTGTGAGTGCAAACATAAAGGCAAATTTACAGAGACAGACTGAGTTAGCTAAGAAAACACAATGCTAAATCTGTTTTTGAGTATTTCCTGCTACATTAAAACAAGCCAGGACAAGAAAGAATGCCTGTCACTGACACATCGCAGATAAAACCTTTTCAGACCAAGCTGATGCATGTTGTATTTAAAATGGCTCCAACCATTACGTTTCAAGTCAAATTTCTATGATCTCCCAGGGATAAGTGTTTGTACTGTAACATTGCAAATAAATAATTGTCTTTTTTTTGTTTATTTCCTAGGATTGTCATCTTAGTTCCTGAAGAGGGTATGGAATACATAATAGAGTAGCTATATAAGTAAAAAATAATATTATACAATAAAAATAAAATTACCTTGGTAGTGATTAAAAAATTCTCATCAGAACAACCAGTCATGTTTCAAAATTTCTTGTCTTGAGTTAGCATGTATTTCTGTTTTTACACTCTTAATATATTTAAGGAAAAACAATCTAAACATTTTGTAAAAAATAGAAAACAGTTCATAACAGTTTTAGCTTTTCTTTGTGTTTAAACCACTGCATGTGGGAATGGCTACTATTTTATTATGGATGAAAACAAGGCAAAAGGTTTGTGTCTGGCTGGTGAGTCTTCATGGGTTGTGTATGTTGGAAAATGGGACCCTAACTCTGGCTTCCATGAGTAAAAGCTTAAATTTGTGGATCTATGCTGTACATGAGATTGTGAAAACAAAACAACAAAACCAAAACAAATGTTACTGTAGAAGATGGAGAGTAAATCACCTTGAGGTTTCCTTCATTCCTATAACAATCCAAAAACAAGGATACGGTCCTAAAGGTAAAGAAACAACATGCTAAATGTCTCTCAAATTTTACATTTTAAGCCTATGTAAGTAAATGCTGACAGCTGATATTCCACGTGGTAGATAAACTAAGTGATTCTGAGAACTGAACACTTTCTGGTTTTGGGAAGATGATTCCAGTTTCCAAAAAAGTTTCTAGACTTCTATGCAGAGGCTTTTGATTTAGGATTTCTGCTTTACAAAATGATTAGATGGTATCTGGATTATACTCTAAAACTTCATAAATTCAATGATCTGAGTTAGAACCACTATTTCATTTAGTTCTTTCCATGAACTTCAGCCGTTGAAGTAATGGAAGCTCTCTGTATATGATAGAGCAAGATTTTGATAACTGTATGGAATTGTACTGAAATTAAGCCTAGAATATTTTTTTAGTCAGTTGAATGATCCCAGAATATAACAACCAAGAAAATGGGAAGGCAAGAGTGCTGAACTTCTTAATTGTTGATAGCTAGCATTTCACCATGACAGAAGTAGTTTTGAGTACATAAAAAGATATGAAGTAAAGCCACTGCTTGGCTGTTTACTTTCCTCTGGTGTGGGGGAAATGGATTTTAGTCAAGGCAAGAGTTATTAACTGCAGCAAGTGAACAATTCCGTTCCTGTTATGTATTTCCATTAAACAGCCCTGAGAGCTGGTAAGAAGAAGGTACTTTTTTGTCCAAATAAGAGATCTGCGTGTTGACTCTTACGGGGAGAGAGCAAACCTCAACATCATATTCTCTGTATACTCTAAGTTGTCTGTTTGCGCAAATGGCTTAACATGAGCAGCATTTGACTGATCATTTTAAATTTTAGTTAATCTTTAACTGAAGCTTCATTACCACTCCCAACAAAGCTATGATATTCATCAATGCACTTGGCCTTCAGTAACGCATGCTGGTCTTCTGCTCTTGTTTCTTGAAATCACATCAAAATCATTGAAAGAAAGACTATGCCCTTTTAGACATCTCTTTCCCAAAGACAAAAGGTTTCTGATGGTTGGCCCTGTAACCCTTTCCTATTTTCTTTTTTGTGTGTGTGTGCTTTTCGTTTTTTCTTTAACTAAGATCTGATATATTTCAGGGACTGTCAGTTATTTCTATAGAGGAAGTCAATTGTCAGATAAATGGATTTTTTTTGATCTTCTGTGCACTTTGTCATGCTTTGAAGTAGAAGGTGGTCCAATAACTCAAGATGCACACATTATAACTCAACAAAGCATTTCCTAACGAATGTTGCCACTGTTCATTAGATTTGCAGGGAAAGAAAAGACAAATGTTAAGTTTATGGATTAGTCAAAAAAAAAAAAAAAAAAAAAAAAAAAAAAAAGAAAATCTGGGTGCATTTTGCAAAGAGAACAGCAAATGTGAGGGAATTTTGAAATTTTGGAAGCTGTACATAGGCACTGATTTGATGGCACATTGCTGCTCTTGAGGGACACAAATTCCAACAAGACAAGGAGGTGGTCTCTAGAAACCAGCCCAGCTTTGAGAGATTAGGCTGGAAATAAAAGAAAGAGAGAAAATTAGGATGGAAATTTCTTACAGATATTAGAGAAATTGAAAAAGCTGTTTGGATATTGCTTCAGATAATTGAATTAGGATTCCAGGAAACATCAAAACAATAAACTAAGTTATGAATATATGAGATGCTTCGAATGATGTTAAAGCAACATTTATTTAATGTGGTACTGTCTATGGTTCTGCAAATCAGATAAAATTGTATTTCTGCTGCTTTTTTTTAATCTAGATATAACCCACATTTTAGTAACTTCTTGTAGTTTTATCTACTATCTGACCAGTAACAGGAAGGATTTCTGAAATTTCCTCACAACATTCCAAATCAAGAGATGCTTTCACATAAAATGAATGGAAGAATTAATGTGTCAGAGTGGGTGGTGGCTCTCAGATTTCACAGACTAAATATCTACTTGCAGCCCTATTTTATTATAGACCTGAAAAAGCCTAAATTCAAAATAATATGCAAAGAAACTGATGAGTTTTGCATAAATTACAAAGGTGTAAAATGTGTGAGCATTCTTACTTTTCTTTCATTATATATTATCTTGAGGTTTTTTGGAGTTGGCACATTTGAGTATTGTCATTCATACCATGGTTACCCTACTGTTTGCTGTGATTATTCTCGCACTTACATGGATATGTGGCAGAACATAACTCTTAAACTGTTTCCCAAGTTACCATCTGCCAGCTGACACTGTAACTGTGTGCATTTCCATAGCCCAGCATGGTTGCAAACTGAAATACATTACCAGTCTCAATGAAAAAGTCAGTAGGAAAATAAATTAAAAAATACGCTATTATTTCCTATCTATTTTTTAGGTTTTATCAAGTCCTTGTTACTTATGTGTGAAGGTATACATATGAGCAGGTACGGTGACCAAGTTGATGATTAGTGACTGTAAAGATTGGTAGGAAGTAATTGTTTAGTTGTCTTCATACACTCAATTTGGGATGTTACTGCCTAAATTGTTGCTTGATGTATTCATGTCAAACTTCCCAAGGCCTAATTTTCATGTTTCAATATGACAGTAACTAGTCTGACATACCTGTGTAGCATTAAGAATGTAAATCATCAGACTGGACAAGCTTTCCAACAGTATTAAGCATTTTTAAAATATCTGCTTTCACTTCACTGCTCATGTTTCTCTTTGATTATGATGTGAATCCTTTGTTGATGATATGCCTTAAGTAGCAGATAAGTTCTTAGATCCCACAAGGAGACAATCACCCTCCCACAACACAATATAGGGCTGGTTGTGTCTGTAGTTAAGACCTCCATGCCTGATTTGATTTGGGCAGATTTTTATTTATTTATATATTCTGCTGAAGAGCTCACTGTGTAAAAGGAAGTTTACACAGTACCTGACCTCTTTGTAATCCACATTCAAGCCCCCCAGTACCAGTTTGAACATACAAATGCAAAACACAGATCAAGGAAATTTGCCAGGGCTGAAAAATGTGCAAAGGTACAACTGTGTCTTTGGATTTCAAGTGTTCGGTGTATTTATTTCCTCATACGTTACTACGTATTGGAGGACTAAGTTGAACAGCTGTTGAAATTATGTCCGTGTTGGTTTTTTTCCTTTGGTCAAAACTCGTCCATTTATCTTTAAGACTTGAAAGTAAATTTGTCCAGAGAGAAAATGACTATGACCGAAGTAGTTTAGGTATACTCTGCATGCACTGAGAAGCTTTTATCTTACATGGGCATATTTTTACCATTAGAATAGTCTTTTCTGTGCTTGCACAGTTGAAATGTAATCACCACCAGAGTCACAGTGCTAACACAGAAGATGTTGGGCCTTATAGCAGCTGGTGGCTAAAATACTGGAGTGGGCACTCACCAGTTTCACTGAAGTTTGATGAGAGATAACAAAGAAGCAGCTGTAAAGAGGGGGGTGCTGGTTAATTATACTGGGAAAGCAGGTTGAAACTTAGGTCACAACTGGTCAGTATGAAGTAATTTTAATTTTTGGTAAATACGAGGCCAAAATGGAAATAGTATGGCAGAGCCACATCTCCCACATTGTTGGATCATCACCTTGTAGTGAGTAACCACCTAGATATAGTGGATGTCTCAGACACTTTTTATATGTATAACGTGGAGAGAACAGGTTCCTCTGAAATAGTTCAGTTTGGAAAACTATCTGATCAACCTAACTAAATAAATATAGTGCTCATTTTGTGAGAAATTTTGTGAGAACAGCCTTTGCGCTTTACAGGACTGTCACCTTTTAGTGCTTTACAGTCCAACATCCTTCAAAATTATTAGGAGGAAAAAAAAAAAAAAAAGATATTGAATGCCCAAATTAGGAGATTGGAATTTGGAGTTAGAATTTAGTCCATGCACGTATGTACAAAGTTTTTGGTCTGTCAGCGTGATTTAATTATGGGAATCTGTTAATAGCAGTGAACTTATCTGTTCACTCTCCTTTTATTTGTAGGCTCTCCTTTTATTCAGGAAGTCCTGGTTTTGCTGTGTTTTCTTCAAGAGGGCTATTAAAGGATTCACTAATAGGACTGCCAATAAATCTTGTACATTTTTTTTTTTTAAATTACTTTGGGCTTTCTAGTTGATAATATTTAGTCTGGTTTTGGTACCAGTTTCTAATTTTTCTCCTTCACTCACTTCCTATTAAAACATTGCTCTAGGTATTGTGAGACAATAATTCATTCATACATTACTCTGTTGTGTACTGCATATTACCTTGTGCAATTATTCAATTAAAGCATAATTATAGGATGCCAACCTACTAAAACAGCTGAGTGAGACTTGCACTTGAAAGTATGAAACATTTGTATTCAGCTGCAGAAAATAAAGGACTCATTGACAGAAAAAAAACAAACAAACAAACAAAAAAAAAACTAAAGAACTGGCTTTTGGGAATGATGCTTATCAGTACCAGAAATGCATTTTACTTTGAAAACCCCCCCAGAGGGTTCATGAGGCTTGTTTGTTTGCTTTATACTATAAATCCAGTTGGGCTCAAGGCTTCCAATTAAGGCACTGCTATGAACACAACCTTCTAGTGGAATTATTGAAAAAGCTTTTCAAGTAATATTACAAATAAAATTATGATTGAATTATTAGTTATTTAAGCTAACCCAGATACTGGTGGAGATTAAACCAATACATTTTACTTTGTTGCCTTCCCTCTTATTGTTTTCTGTATCATTTTGTGTTTGTGCATACATTTTGAAAATAATTTTTTGATGCATCTAGAAAGGTTAACAGGCTCCATGAAGCAGTGGCAGCAGGAACCCAAAGATGAATAAGAAGAGTTTCTTCCTTTTTTTTTTTTTTTTTTTTTTTTTCCTTTCTGTAAATTATGTAGCAGAGGCTTTTGGCTGGGAGGTGTCAAAGTCTTCATTGCAGGGTGGTGTAGTTCAAGCCTGGGGCTTAAAAATTTTGAATGGGATATGAACTAAGCTCAGTTTTGATGTTCAGATACTAACTGGTTCAGAATGTACTCCATAAAAATAAAACTGACATCTGAGGTAAGTCTGTATGTGTTTAATAAGTAGGGTTTATTTTCTTTTGGGAAGGCAAATTTACAGAATGTTCCTAGTATTTAGCTGAAAATACTTGCCCCAAATAAATCTGTTATTCGTGTTTTGGAACTGCAGAAGTAAAATAAACCAGAAGTAAAATAAATTGTTGGATTTATTCCAAGAAACTTACAAATGTATTGGGAAAAAAATGCATCAAGAATTAAGCAAGGATTATGGGAATGTAATGAATGCAGGTAGTTGGATAATTTAATAAATTTCTAGTTTAACAAAAGAATGGAATGCTCTCTTTTCATCACTTTTATTAACATGACTGATCTTTACTCATTCATATAATGCCGTCTCCTTTTCTGTTACTGAAAATACTCGTGTGGTGCAATAACTATTGCACTGATAGGATACGTTAGCCTGTGAGCAATAACTGAAAACTTAAGAGAAAACCACAGGAGATGAGTGCTAAAACTAGCATACGGCTAACATAGTTTTCTGTTTGAATCCTTGGTTCATCTCCTGATATTGTGCGGAAGAACAAAGCAAGATCAAATCCATCTGTTCTTGCAACAAAACATTGATGCTGTGCAGATGTAGCCCTGTTGTCCACTGAAGCATCTCTTTGTGCATAGACATTGGGCCAGATGTGACATTTAGAGGGGGAGATGGGCACGTCTTAACAGCAGTAACCTTGGCAATGGACAGCAAGTTTAATGCAAACTTAAAACATATGTTGATCAATGAGAACACTTATGCCAAGCTCTTGAGAGAATAATTATTTAAATAGGTATATTTATCAACACTTTAAAGTGCATGTGCAAAACAAAGTATTTAAAATTGAAGTGAAATAGATGAACAAGGCCATTTATGTCTGTAATTTACTATTTTCTGTCTTTTTAAATGAAAATAGGCCTGTCCGGGAAGTACTTCTAGCACTGAACTTCTCAGAGAACCTTAGGCTGTCGTATCTCTGCTTCTCAAGTCTCTGCCTGAGGTCAGTGCTTTAGCTCTGGCATTTGGCGCAAGTCAAGTGCGGAGTCCCAGGGCTCGTCAGAACACTGTGCAAGCATACAGGCAGGGCTGTGAACCGAGAAGGGGCATCTCCTGTTTGTCTCCTGCTCAAGTAAGTTAGGCTAACAGCTGTGGCTTTCATGTGTCCCAAGAGCAGGGAGGTGAACTGCTTTTGAACAGCTCTCTGGTGCCTCTCCTCCATCCAGGGACTGGTACAGCCAGCCAGTGCAAATGGCTTGCAAACAGCACAGTTTCACAGTAACTGAGCTCATGTTCTGCATCAGTGTAAGGGGCACTAATATTTTCCAGAGGATCTGTTGTTTTGAAATAATGTTGTATGTATTTGATCCCCCCTATTTCTCAGCAGGCTGTAGAGATGAATGGTCAGTAATTTATTCTGGAGACAGAGAGGAAAAGTCTATTTCTAGTGTTAAAAAATGGTGATAGATGCAAATTTATATTTTTATGATCCCTTGTTTCAGTCTCAGATGATGCAGCTGCTGAATGCGTATCAGTCTGTGTAAACTATAACATGGCTGCAGATGCTGCACAAGTACCTTTCTGACAGGTTTTGGGGACTCTTCAAAAGAAAACAGTATTGCAAGTGGAGAACAGAGTTATCCTTCAGTTATAAATAATACTTGCAGTATGTCATAACATTTCCACAAATTGTTCTAAAAATTGTTCAACTATTATTTGCTTTTACCAAAACATGTTAGAAGCTGAACATACAGAAATGAGGAAAAACTAATTCAACAGAACTTTTTAATGTCACCAAATTATTTTGGATTTTGTTCTTAAGTACTTTGCCTGTGTATCTCAATGTCAGTCCAAGTCAGCAAGCAGAGAGGCAGAGAAATGTCATTTTATTTCCTGAAAGTGTGAGTTTCCCAGGAATACTTTAAATCCTGGCCAATCTAGACACCCGGTATGTAGAAATAAATCTGATTCTCTGGGAACCAGATCTACCAGGTCATGTGTGAAAGCTAACCAGCAAGTAACCAAGACCCTGGATGTTTTCACTGTGACTTCTTAGCAGCTGGCAGTACAGAAATCATAGTGAAATCAGCTTCGACCTTTGGCTAGAAGAGTTTGGGCGGCTTTGCTCTCTGTGCTAGCTGGGCAGGTTGCTGTGTTTCCCTTGTCTGGCAGCTGGAGCAGCCCAGTTCTTAGAGAGACACAACTAGGTTGGTAAAATTAACCTGTCTATAACATGTAATTAATGTGATCAATGAACAGCTTAATAACATTGCTATTCATTTGCTTCTTCAATGATGGGATCTTAAAGATGAAAAAAAAACATTGGACCCTTCCAGTAGTACAAGCAGCTTTGGGGAGCAGGGGTTGCTTGGCTCCTGACAAAGTTGTGGATCACTGAAATTCTGGGGTTTGATGGAAGTGCTGTCTATCATTCCCAAAAAGATAATGATTGTTTGCATCTCTGAAAGGTATTGAAGTATAAAAGTAATTTGAAAAGGGATGGTAAAGATTCACCTGACAATGACAGACGGAAAGGTGACATTAAAAAAGATTGAAGGCAAAAATAGGAAAATCAGTGACATGTGGTAAAGCTTACATACATTTTTTTTTTAAATAAGTTACTGTGCAAGTCATGTATTACCAACAATAACTGCAGTGCTGCTTTTGAAGGAAATAAAATTACATACAGAAGGTTGGAGCAAATAAAATAAATGTGATTACTGCTGAAGTCCTCTTCAGAAGCATTTTATTTGGCAATAGTTTAAGCATAATCTAAAGTGGTTTTCTAGTGGATAATGTAATATTTCTGACCTAAGAGTAAGCAATATAACCAGTCATCCAAAAATAGTCTTAACAGAGGTATTAGATTATTGAAGGATTGTTCTGGGAGGTTTTCCTCCTTAAAGTGCAGCTGAATGTAATGTTTTATGATATCTTTCATTTAGACTGTACAAACTGTCCTCTGGAGCTGACAGGACAAGACACACACAAAAAAAGGGGGGGATGACAGGGGAAAAAAAAAAAAAAAGAAAGAAGGAAACAAATGGAGGGAACTGCTGCACTGGCACAGTTTAAACATGACTTGAGAAATTGAACGATATAATGAGTTACATGGCACTGACTGAAGCCCTTGGGCAGATGTTGTTAAGGAGTTACCTAGAGATTTGAGGGACTTCAAGGGATTCTGTTTCTTCTTAGGAGTTCTGCCTCCACTTCTGTTTATGTTGATATAAGAGAAATAAAAAATAATAATAATAAAAATATATATATGAAGAAAAAGAGACTTCCATGAATGCTGTTCCTGGAGCTTGGCTAAAATAGAGTGCTCAAAGTAGACTAAGAAATGGCTAAGGGGTTGTCCTGGTTTCAGTTAGGACAGAGTTATTTTTCCTCCTAGTAGCTGGTAGGGTGCTATGTTTTGGATTAGGATGAGAAGAGTGTTGATAACATGCTGATGTTTTAATTGCTGCAGAGCAATGCTTACACTAAGCCAAGGACTTTTCAGCTCCTCGCTCTGTCCTGCCAGGTTGTAGATCTTGCTGGTGCGAGGCTCCCTTTCTCCAGGGCTTTGGGCATTGTCCTGTTGCCTCTGGTTGCAGAATGGCTGGGTGGCGTGGAGCGCCCTCTGTCCACAGGTGTGAAGACCTTGCAGCTGCCCGGGACGAAATGGGAGGTTAGGGGGGTGGTGGGTGGTGGAGAGCTACCTTTGTCCACTGCCAGTGGCACGTGTCAGCTGTCAGGGAGCCCCCCCAAATATCCTTGAAAGTGTTGGGGCAGAGCTCCCTTTTTCCATGGTCTTTTTGCACCCATGCAGCTTCCATGGCAGGGCAGGAGAGATAACATAGATGGGGGCTGTGGTTATGGTCCCGTGGTCGGCGGCTCTGGGACTTCCATCTGCAAGGTAGGGCGAGATGGGTTAGAGAGGAGGTGAGAGGTGCAGAGCTCCATTTGTCCAAGGCTATGGGGAAGTTGTGTGTACCTTGACTGGCACGAGAGATTAGAAAGATGTGGTGTGTTTCTGAGCATCCTTTCTCCATGTCTCTTGGCTTGTCGCTATGGTGATGGAGGGCAGGAGTGCTTTGAGTGCTGACTGGTGTGTGGTGCTGAGCTCTGGGTGTCTTCAGCTCTGGGGAAGTTGTAGCTCCCTGTGCAGACCATGAGAAGTGGGCAAGTTGCAGCGTGGTGCAGAGCTGACCCGTTGACCATGAGGGTGTGTGTCCTGGTTTCAGTTAGAGTTATTTTTCCTCCTAGTAGCTGGTAGGGTGCTATGTTTTGGATTAGGATGAGAAGAGTGTTGATAACATGCTGATGTTTTAATTGCTGCAGAGCAGTGCTTACACTAAGCCAAGGACTTTTCAGCTCCTTGCTCTGTCCTGCCAGCGGGCAGGCTGGGGGCGCAGCAAGAGCTGGGAGGGGACAAACCCAAGACAGCTGACCCAAACTAGCCAAAGGGGTATTCCATACCATCTGGGGTCATGCTGAACAATATATAGGGGTGGCTAGCCGGGGTGGGGGGCCGGCTGCTCGGGGTTGGGCTGGGCATCGGTCAGTGGGTGGTGAGCAATTGCATTGTGCATCACTTGTTTGTACATATTATTATTATTATTATTATTTTCTATCTTAATAAACTGTCTTTATCTCAACCCACAGGCTTTACTTTCCCATTTCTCTCCCTCATCTCAGAGAGGGAGGGGGGAGGGTGAGCGAACGGCTGTGTGGTGTTTAGCTGCCGGCCGGGTTAAACCACAACATGGGTCATTTCAGTAAACAATTAAGAAGAATGAAACAAAGCTTAAATTTACAAAGCTACATAAAAGGTATCTGGCATCCAAAACACTGCTCCAATTTTATATATTAGCAGAGATTTTCTTAGAAAGCTGAAAGAATTTTAGAAGACTAAATATTTAGAATAAATAAATTTTAGAATTTATTTCAAAATTGAAATAAACAACAAAATCTATTTTTGTTGTTTCAATATTTTGCTTTTCTTTTATTGTCTGGAGTTTTGAGCACTGGGACAAAACCTAAGTGTATGAACTGTCTACAAAAATCACTTTGTGCACATGCTCAACTATGGGCACAAATTGGGTGGGATTTGACTGTAGCTAGAGAATGATATACTAGCAAGAGAATGATATAATTTTCTTCCTTGTTTTCATATATTTTTTTTTCTTTCCTAGCTACTGTTTATTTACAGTGAGTTTTATCCAGTAACTTCTAGGGCCACCACTTGTTTCACCAGAAATATATCTTCTAGAAATACAGTATCGGTGTCTCTGCCAGAGCCAGGAAAGCTGCTCTGTCATGTGTTTGAATTAGTATGTTAACAGGACAAGAGCCAGGGAAATATATCTTGACAGCTTTAACACTGTGTGCTGAGAAATAACATGATAAGGAAAATTAATGGTAGTTGCACATCAGCTAGCATAAATGTGACTGGTAATTTTTATTTGTATATGCCCTGTGGTTTTGAGCCATGGAAATTATGCAGAGGGTAAAGAAAAGTGACAACCTGAACAGCTGCCTATTGAAACTCCGTGCTTGAAATTATGAAATTTGTAGATTGGTTTCATCCTGTGATTTTTCTGTTCATCATTGTGACATCTGCTAAAAGCTCTCATGGTAGATATTTCTAACACATTTTTCAAAGAGCTTTAATGATTCATTGTTTGGTCTTGTTTCCAGGGCTTTTGTTTTGTTCCTTGTGTGTGGTGATTTCATGGGCTCATTACCGAAGTCCTGGGGCCAAACTGATCCCTGATGAATCTTCTCCAAAGTCAGCTGAGGGCAAGATTATTGATGCTAGCTAATAGTCAACATTAGGAGAAACTTTTTGCTGGAGTCATATTGAGTTGAGTCCAAATAGAAATGCTCGATATCAATGTGCTTGAAATACTGATTTTGGAATCTCATTTAGGTACCTTCCTGTCTGTCTTGCACTTGAAGACTGCATTCATAAAGGCTTCATAGCAGATTATTTTATATACGCTTTGAAATGTCTGTTGTTTGATTCCTCTTCATTTATTATTCAGTATCAACCTTTTAAACTCCAGCAGAATTTTTTGCATGTCAACCATACCCTGTTGTTGACTTACATTTCTCTGAATCCTACTTTTTTGCATGATTTGCCTGGAAAACAAATAAACAAAGAAAAATGAAAAACACAAAAGAGGAATGGATTTTAATGATCCAGGAGTTTTTCTTTTTCTTTCCCCCCCCCAGCTTATTGTCTTTCTGGTCTGCATGCTAATTTGTTGGTTTAGAGTCAAATGTATGCAAATCCGGTTATTTAAAAGTGGGAACTTGCAGAAGAATCTTAACTGACTTGAGGATGGAAGAACAAGCTGGTTGTAACCACAGCTGATCTTCACACACTCTAAGTACATTAAGATTTAAGCAAAGATAAGATATGCTGATAGGGTGAGAAGTAACATGTATAATAATTAAACCAACACAAGTCTTGCAAGAAGGATTAGAAGAAATTAAATTGATCAGTAATCACATTTTTCTGACTTGCAGCTTCTGGAGTCTTAATTTAAGGTGTTCCCCTGTTGTTAGCAATCTGAACTTGTTTTCTTGGCTTTAACACTTACTAGAGAGCTTTAGGACTATGATTTATACATCTCTTGATGTACAGCAGTGATGACATTCCAGTATTGCCACCATGCAAACAATTGTGTAGTATCACATTAAAAACGTGATTTGTCTTACTGGAGAGGGAAACTCCACAAATATATTTTATTAGTAATTAGCTTCTTGAGAGCTTAATTCATGTCCCTATTTTTTCTCCTGAACAGTTGAATATCTAGCTCTTTGTTTCTTATCCATTGCTCCCAGCACTGTTTCATTGTGCAATAAATTTTGCTCTTTTCTACCCAGTCCGGTCTGTGATGATTACTCTCCACAAGTTTGAATGTTTATTTGTTTTACTTTCCTGTCAGTAGAAAACTAATGTTTATCTAATGCTTCAGCTCTTCATGTTTATCTGCCATAGACTTTATAGGAAGCTGAAATACGGTATGCTAGTGTTACCAATAAAGATTTACTTCCGTACGGTTCATTGATGACTTGATTGTGTGTGAGAGCAGGGTTTTCTGCTGCCCTCATTTTGTAAAGTCACATATCACAAACATTACAAAGTCTTGGAACATCAGAAGGAACATTGGATTTGTATGTTTAAACTTATGTCACTTTTCAAATGAAGTCAGTTTAACTGAAACCAGCCTTCTTAACTGGTCTCTGGTTCTGAGTCATTTCTGAGCAACTGAATATCACTTGGAGCATTTAAAAAAAAAAAAAAAAAAAAAAAAAAAAAAAAAAAAAAATTTT
>CM021731.1:92428471-92462055 GCA_011075105.1 Heteronetta atricapilla | reverse complement strand
ATTTAAAAAAAAAAAAAAAAAAAAAAAAAAAAAAAAAGTTTGCTATTCTCTAGTATTCTGGGCCAATTTTTGCAGTATTTAGCAGGTTTTTCTTTATATATATATATATATATATATCTTGATTTCAAAGAAAAGATTTTTTCAGGCATTTTTTGTATATCTTTCTAAATGCTAATTAGCTTGTTTCATATGTTTCCTTGCAATATTGTTTCCTACTTGCATCACACTAGCTCCCCAGTCTCCTGTAGTCTGTTTGAATTTAAGATCAGGTCCTGCCGAGCTTTTTATTTCTTATCTCCTATTCAAGTCAGGGGCACAACTGTGCCTCCCTTATCCTGTCTGAAGGAAAACCATTTGGCATTGAAGATAATTTGTGTCTAGAACAGGTGTTATTATACATTTTATAAGAAGGTGAGATTCAGATTCAACAGAAAAGGGAAGATTAGAGGAAAGGGAATTCAAAAGTTAGTGTCAGGCCCTCAACAGTGGAAACACTAGAATTCCATGTGATTGATAGAAGGATACTGATTGATAGACAGGAAACTGTCAGAGTACCCAAAGACCAATGTTTTGGAAATGTATTAAGCATTGGAGTTTTGATCCGAGTGTTGTGCTGTTTGTTAATGAAACTTGGTATGTCTTCCTGGTACGATGATGTAGTAAAGCTTAAATGATTTAAAATGTACCTTTCTTCTCAAGATGACTACATGGATAACAAAACGGTTACAATAGTAGATACAAATCCATTTGAATTTAACTAGTGCAAATGGAAATATCATGACTATTGCAGTGCTTGTAACTTAACCTTGCTGCATCTGATTTGCTGAATTTACTTTTGGAAGGATTTGAGCCAAATTGCCCTCAACTCTTCTGACCAATCAGAAGGAAAATATAAGAATAGGATGGAAACAATGGGCAACTCATGCCTACATAATGGATCTAAAGGGAGCCAACATTCTTTGACATACATCTAGCACAAAGGATATAGCTGCTGACAGACCAACAGATTGGAATTGGTTGGAATTGGTATCTTAAAACTATCCTTTCAAGGGGAGGTGCAGACTAGGACAGTTCTGTCATTTGCCCTCATGCTTTATTCCTCTGGCTATATAAGTTCAGACTTTACTGGACTCATTTGACAAACAGGAGTTAAGAATTTCTCCTATGGTACAAGAAGTTCTTGCAGGGAGAAGGATGTGCTGTGTTTTTTTTTTTTTTTTCTTTCTCAGGCCACCCTAATACCAGTTTTTGAGAAGGTCAGGGCAGCTCTGTAACTATGAAGACAAAATTCTCTTTATTTTTTGCCCCTTATTTTTTTTCTCCCTCAGAGTGATGATGAGTTTAACTGCTTTGTAGCAGAACTGAAGGATTCCTGGCCTCTAGGGGCTGGTGTCACTCTTTCTGCTCCAATGAAAGTTTAAACAGCAGTTGAATTATGCTATTAATAGATGTGCTTCCTCCATACAAATATTTGAATTAAGTTCAGCGGCAAGTATTATGGCTTAGCAGCCAATAAAAGCTGTTCACATGTAAAGAAATATTGAACCAGGGCAGATGGAGTGATCTTAATGGATTTTCATGGCATTTGGCTTGTGTTTTTTTTTCCATAATTGCATATTAAAATTTTGGGCATTTACTTCTCCCTCTTCTCACTCCTATTTATTTACCAAGGGTTTTTTCAGTGGTTAAATGGGACTACTACTTGTTAGGATTACTTTACTGTGCTTGTTAGTAGCTTGTATTATTCATTTCTATTCAGCAGAAATGAGTTCTGCTAATTGGGTAATATACTTTAAACTGTTCTAAACCTACTAGCAGGTATGTGAAGAATTTCTTTATATTTCTGAAGCCTGAAGAACAGGAGTTTATTGTTACCAGTGTGAAGCTGTTCTTGCTTTTGTATTACTTAATATGATTTATGTACCTACCATGAAGTAATAATCTTGTTACATAAGTGGGGTCACCAGGAATAAAAGTTTTAACCTGCAGAGTGTGGGTACAGCTTCAGCAATTGTGCTACGAATCTTCACTTTCTCATCCCTCTGGAAAGGGGTGCCTGTCGTTTTTGTCAAGTTAGCTAAACTTACTTAGCTTTCAATGAAATTCAACTTCTTCTGTTTCCATTGCTCTCCCAAGTTCCTTGAATGATTGCCTTGAGCACTGAATATATAGACCAAAGGTTATTAAAAGAGAGCTTATCAGCAGAGTGTACTTCCTTTTGTGTAGTGCAATGAAAAGCCTATGTCTGTTTGAAATTTGGCATTTACATTCTCGAATAAATACTTCGAAAATAGTTGATTTAGACTCTGAGTTTAATTGGGTTTAAATAAGAAAGAAGTCCTTCAGCACAGGTAAAGAAGAATAAAATAACTTATTGATCATATTTCTGCAACAGGTTCTGAAATTGAATATATTTGAAAGCAAAAAACCTGTGAAGATACCTTACTGGCAGTTATGTCATTCCTGGAAGCATTTTTTTATAGAGAGCTGAATAACTGTCATATCTTTTCCTATACTAATTATGGGGTAGTATTTCATATCATGATACAGTTTGGTGCAAGTCTTCTTTGAGTTCCTATTCTCAACCCAGGATTGCTCTGGAGCTGTCATCTCAAATGTTTGATATGGTCCACTCATTTATTTGGGAGGTAAGTTCTGGAGACAAAAGTAGGATATTGTCTTGGAGTCCCTCATTAGACAATGGTAGCAAGGAAGAGATGCTTATTTTAAGGAAGTGATTATTTCCAGAAAAGTAATTAAAATTCTTTTTGGTAAGGTGATGGAGAGAGCTACTTAATCTTAGTCATTTACAATGAGCAAGTAAAATGAAGAGTGTTTTAGTGTAGCACTGTATTTAGTACATATGTTAATGCAATTATTAACATAATATCTGTGTGCCTGATAAGAGTAGATAAATTGGAAGGCAGTTGACTCTTTGTTGCAGTGGTTTTCATGTTTGTTATGCTATTCTTTTACAAAAGTATTTTTTATATAGGTGGAAGTAAAACTGATTCTCATCCTTAGTAACTTGCTTAATGATGATGCCATACAATTGTTTTTGCTTGTCACCATAAGGGCAGACAAAAGTGGCTCCAGGTAAAAGTGGAATTTTAATTAACCTTTCCAACAAAAGTCACTAATTTTTCTTGGTGATGTTTTCCAGTAAGAAAAAATGCTTTTGTTGGAGGGTAGTATTCTATTAAAATTCAGAGTTCTTGGAATATAGTGGAAGCATAAAGGCCAGCAAACTAAATGTTAATAAGCAAGTAACGTTCTGAGGAGTCTTCTTGAGTAGCATTAAATGCTAACCTTATGAAAATTATTTTTTTTAGCACCTAGCTACAAAATAATGTGGAAGTATCACAAGTGGAAAGAAATCCTTTCATAGCATGTTTTAGAATCCCAGTGATAAGAAATCATCTACTTATTTCTCAGTACCCTTACATGATTTTCTCCCAAGTTAATAACTTTGATTTTCATTTTGGTTTCACTTTTGTCCTTTACAAAAAGGATTTGTTCTCTTTTAAAACAAATAAAATTGATCTGGTCAAGAACAATCAGGCATTTCTTGTTTTTATTTTATTTTTAATGAATGAAGACACTTAAGGTAGTACTGACTGCTATTTACTCAGAAAGAATGTGGCCTTTGCTCTATGCAGTGATCCAAAATGAAGATTCTGGCTAATACTGGCAATCTTATTTCACAGATTTTAATATGCCAGTAGCAATTATGCCCTGTTTTACCTTCTAGTATCTTTTTCTCAAACCACAGATTTGATGTTACACCAGCGTACCCTAAGTGGGATAGTAGGTATGCTCATCAAACACTCAGCCTTCCAAATGTCTGTGTAAGAAAACATGCAATTGTCAGTGGAAGAATCGTCTACATTTATCATCATGATATCTCTTCCATCAGAGTTTCTCAAATGCCAGGACAACCAAAGTACTTTCTAGTTCCTGTATGTAAATGTCATTTTTACAGCATTTCTGTTTATTCATAGGTATCCACTGTCTAGACCTTATGAAAAACCTATTAGATCATTACTTCTAGGGAGCAACTTTATACACAGAGCAATATACTGTACTTTTCTATTTAGTTTTAATCATTTTTAACAAGCAAAATGCAACTCTGAAGACTTCATTCCCTTAACGTATGTTCTTTTATTTATATTTTAAAGTACAGTGAAATTGCAATGCTGTGTTTTAACTTCAGTACACCTTGTTATAAGAATTGAACCCATCATTGTGGCCTCACGGAAAAATCAGATTTGGGAGGAAGGGTAGGTTCAAAAGGAACAAAGCTCTTCATGTTTAAAATCTATTATCCCAGATAATGATTGGAAGTGACATGAGAGAGAAGCAAGTAGAAAAGTATATTGATTTGTGTGTTAACGCTGATAAAGCTGGAAAATTATCTCAACATACAATCCTTTGTTGCAAATCGATCAAAACAAACTTTCTTAACCTGTTTATATAATTAACCCTCATATTTATCACAAGCACAATATATTGATGTGTAATTCCTAAGGCTTTAACAAAACCACCAAACCAAGAGTATTTGCCAGATGAGGGTTTGGGGGGCAGAGGGAATACATCATCATCACACATGGGGTACTGTGTAAAGCACTATATAAGTAAATACATAGGTATTTTATGCAGATACATAACCAAAGTCTGATCACTCCATGAAGTTTGGTGCCTAGGGACTGGTAGTAAAAAGCAAATTTAATGTTTGGACTTGCTATGATACTTGATGCATGGATAAACAGAATCCAGAGTTGAATCTAGGGATGAATAGCTGTGAGAGTTTCATAAGCTTAGAATTTTCTTCCCTTACATCTGTGCATGGAAATTACTCTGGGCTATTATATTTTACCTCCTCAGGTTCATGTTTAACTGAGAGGATTAAAATGTCAGGTGTGTGTAAAGTTGTGCTGACCCTGTAGCTGCAGTTAAATCCCTTCTCAGCTTTGTTTTCTGGCTCATTCACTCCAATAGAATATCAAATTTATGAGGGGCAATATGTAGATGAAAACTTATGTAGCAGAATCTTAAGAGGAAAATTGCAGACCTGAGATTTAACTTTTCTCCATGGTTGAGAACTCTACTGAAAGCAAGTCAAGATATTCTGGTAGTCTGATAACCTTTATTCTGAACAAATTAACACCTGCTGATATAACAGCCTTATCAGCACTACTGGATAACACTTGGATCCTCTTGGTTTGACCTGGTGAAGGCAAGTGGAATAGGTGAGGTATGAGAAAGGCACACCAGGAGAAAGGTGAAGGGCTGGTCACCTGCTTGGTATGCTGGTGGCTGTGGAGGAGGTTTCCCCAGTTTAGGTTCTCGTGCTGCCTGTGTTAAAATCCTGGCTGTCCTAGGGCCTGTAAATGATCAATACCTGTTCTGCTTTCCAAATACAACAAGCTGCTGCTACAAATGTAAAGTTTTCCTGTGTGTTAAGTTGATCTGTCAAGTTACTCTAGAGCACATTGCACTCTAAAGAGAGTATTAGGGTGGGAAAGGAAAGGAAGGTGCTTTGCATTGACCTCTTTCTCTGCCTGGGCAGAGAAGGCTACAACATAGTCTCTCCTAAAGGCAGAAAACATCTCAGTGCTAAAAGTGAGATGCTGCCTTTTCATTAAAATTGTTACATACATCCATATACAAGTATGCTTCAAGTGGCTTTGCAGTGCCTCTTTCTTTGGGGCACAGTGATCTTTGCCAATTCCATCAATCATTTTAGAGACAATTTTATTGGACTGCCTTTTTAGTTAATTGACTACAGGCATCTATCAAAATCACTGGCTTGTATATGCATGTCCCTATAGTTCATAGCACAGGAGCTCTCCCATTCAATAATTTTTTGATTAAAATATTTTTGTCTGATATTGGAGCCTTAGTAAGGATAATGTGGTTTGGAAAGGGCTAGACTGCTGTTGTACTTGTACATGTATTATTTAGTAAAAGTGTTCTTGATGCCTTTTAGAAGACAGCAAACATACAGAGTACTTTGCATTCACCAAGCAAGCTTGTCAAGAGGGATTGGACTGCAGCTCTTCACTGTCTTGTCTGAGAGCTGCTTGACCTACAGATGCCTGTCTTTTCTTAGTCTAGTCATAGTGGATATCATATTGCTGCTCTACAAGCCAAATAGTACTGACTCCATCAACCTAATCAAAGTGATTAGTAGTCATTGATAGCAACTAACTTCGGATATTTTAAAGTAGGGTGTTTTTTTCTGTAGTTGTTCTGTGGGTAAATACACATCTGTGTGCTGCATTCAGATTCAGGAGGTCCTCAAATTGTATGGGGTCAGACTAGATTCTGAACATTCTCATGCTGTGGATTTTTAAATTGCAGGAATTGTACTTTAAGCTCATCTTTGCATTGCAATAGATCATTTCTAAACAGATAACACTTATGGTTAATAGGCAAAAGGAGCTTCTGTTGGTGGAGGTTTGTTAAAGACTGAAAAGTCTATTTGGAGATTTTTTTTTTTCCTCTCTATTGCAATTCTGTATTGGTATGTTGACACCTTTTGGGAGGGAACCTTTCATTCCTAAGTAATGACTGGTAAGCTAATGAGAGCAGGATATAGAGTAATTCTGATTCTACAGTTCTATGCTCACAAGATTGCTATCCTACTTAGGTATTTATATTGAATCTCTTTAATGTGTGCCACAATTTACTTTATGGAAGTAGGACCTTGTGTGAGTGCTACTGATCTATTAAAGCAACAGAGTTGAAAATGCTTTCTGGCTCCACATTTCTAGGAATTTCATCTATTTATTGAAATGAGTTGTTCTCATAATGTATTGTTTGATTTATTGTCATTAAAAACAAGGTAAGAGAAAACATTTTCTTTGTAATGTGTTTTGATTGAGGTAGCCATGCAATGCAAGTTTATGATAATAATAATAAAACAAAAGCTAATAAGTTGTTTTGCAGAAAGGCCATTAAGATAAAATTAAAAATTAATTGTAATGTGAATTCTGGATTGGTGTTCTGGTGAATCTCAAATCCAATACAAAAGGTGAAATGTGTATATTAGAAAAACTTATGCCGTGCTCATCCATACTTATGCTCTCATCCATACCAGTATGAGATGATCAACATTAAATGAACCGTGCAATAATGTGTTTAAAATACAGCACCATGTTAAATATTATCATGAGTTATTAAGAATTGGGATTAAAGCAATTTAAACATGTTAGAAAATTGATGCATTTTAATTCAACAGCCAAATTTATGATGCTATACCTGGAGAATGATCACACTTTGTTGTTCTACTTTGTTGTTCTGTAGTATTTGCTTGTTATGTTGTGTTGTAGTGGAACAAATTGCTAGGACTGTAGCAAAGCTACACTAGAATAAATGGAAAAAGATTACACTAGATTAAGATGAGGAAAAGGTTTGCATATGGAAATATGAATTCAATGTGAAACATTGACACTTTTAGTATTAAAGAAAATGTTAAAGCACATGAGGAATTGGCTGAGAATTGTTTAATGCATGCACAGTTTTCTAGTTGTTGTTTTTTGTTTGTTTGTTTATTTTTGTTTTTCTGTCAGCACTGCCTGATGAGTAGAGAGTCTCCATTCAACTTGTTCCTGGATCTTCCACTGATCTGCTGAGTGACCTTGGTTTAAAGTCATTTTATCTTTCCACATCTATTCTGCCTTCCTTCATCTTGGCCTCTGTCCAACAGACTATCTCACTGCACAATACAGTTGTTTCATGTGTTGTTTTCCATTTTTTTTTGGATAACACATAACACGTGGGGACCCCAATATATGCAGAATATGAGGCTTAGTATGATAGACTTTTCTTAAAACTTTTTTTCACTCAAAGTTGAAGGATGAAACTAATTGTTAGTTCCAGTCCTGCTGGACTGCTTCCAGTCCAGGAGTTTCAGAAAGCTGTGGATGAGGAGGAAAATGCCTAGATTACAATGTCTTTCCATAACACTGGAACTACAGAGAGGAAGTTTTAGAAAATCCTATAGCTGATAAAATACATGGAAATCACTGGTGGCAATATCTAGCCTTTTCTTCTCCCCCCCAAAAAAACACCTCATCCTCATCCTAGCAGCATTGAGCCACAGAGCTTCAGAAAGAGGGAATTCATAGAAACGTTTGGTTCTGGCATGAGTTGTTATTGAGAGATACCATCTTAGCAGAGTGAATAACACTGAAGGTTCAGCAGAGACATCTGTGGCAGCTCATCTCATGAATATCCTGGCATATTAGCAAAGCACCAGCTGAAATACTGCTGTGGCAGATAAGCAAGCAGTTTGTATGCTGCTGCTTATGTGTAATTGCTAAGCACACAGTAAGGATTTCACTGTAGCTTTTCTGTAACCCCAGACTGGAATTCCAAAATTGGTAAAGAGCAAAAGGAAAAAGACAAATGAACTGACCTACTGGGGCATAAGAAGTTACTCCTGGTAAATAGCTCAAGCAGCATATCTGGAGTGGGTATGTGCAAAATGCCAACATCCAAGATGAAAGAGGACAAATGTTTTAACAGTGATCATTTGTTTGCTTCATTTTGGTTATGAATTGTTTTGAAAAAAATAAATAAATCCCATTATCATTGACAGATACTTTTTGTTTTTCCTTTCCTAACAAATAGTACAGTGGAGATGTAAAGGCTAAAAGATCTTCTGAAGCCTAGATGGGAAGTTAATGTCGTACTAACTAATGAATGTCAATATGCCATGAAGTTCCCAAAGTGCTTTGTGAGCCCAGCTCATTAAATCTATATAACACTAGAAAAAGTAAAAGAGTCAGTTAAGAGTTTATATTTATTCTTATACATAAACAAATGCTAGATAGGTCATCTGTGTCAATGAGCTGAAATGAATTAATAAATCAAGAAGAACTTGATCTATTCTGATACTGTACTGGGTATCCTGTTGCGAACAGGCATTGTTAGACTATCCAGCCAACAATAAACGCTTAAAAAGCTTTTGAATTCAGAAAGTGCCCAGTTACAGCTTAAGATATTTGTTCTGCTTTTAAGAAGATACTTAATAGTCTGTGTAGTAGACTCTGCATTTAGATTAAGAGTTTGGGACTGGAAAGGGACTTGCCAAAGAAAAATCATTGTGTGCATGTTCATTGTTTTAGTTCTAAAACATTCCACCAAAGCAGTTGTTTCTACACAAAGTGAAGACAAGTTAATGAGTTCTGATACCAGGATTTTGAGCTGACTGGTGGCTCACGTCCTCTGCATGGTTATCTAAAAATGAATTCTCCTGCACTATTCCACCTGATCACAGCTGAAAATGCTTCATGCATTAGATGAATTTACTCCCTGCTTCCCACCCTCATCACTCCCCAGCTTTTCCTTTCTCTCTTTTTCCACCCAAGAAACCCTCAACAGCTCTCAGCATGTTTCTCTCAAGGCCACATCTGTTCTTCATATTGTGTCAAACCATCTTTCTCTGTCAAGGCCCTGAGTTCCTTCCAGCCCAAGATCTCTCTTGGCACCGGCCCCTTCCAAAGAGCAAATGTCTTGCCGAAGTCTTTCTGCATGGCAAGTTCCAGTTACTGAATGCTTTGCAGTGATGCTAAGATTAAGTGCACCAACTTAAATAGAGACAAGCTAAATTTACTTCATATAATGCCTTAACATGGTGTATCTTGACAAAACTTGGTAATCCTTACTGAAATCAGTTAACACTTGTTGATGCAAGTTTTATTATTTATGCATTAGCCAACCTACGGCAACACAGTGGGTCTTTGTAACAGGTTAGAGTGGCATCTGGGGATCCAAAGTGTTAGAGAAGAAGACACGCTTTGCTCCGTTGTCTTCAAAGGTTCTTCCAGGTTGGAAAAATTGCTGAAGCTTGATCAGGATGCCACTTGTGAACTTCTTCTGTGGCTGTGATAAATAGAGGTTATGAAGTGTAACCTTCCTGTGCTTATGAATCATAGAATGGTTTGGGTTGGAAAGGTCTGGTTTTTGGCTTAATGCCTTTAATCATGTTTCTACTTTTCTTGATGCTTCTCTGAAATCAGACTAGAAATGACAGGAAGAATAAACCAGAAAAAAAAGCAGCTTGAAAGGAGTGGGCACACTCACTTCTGCTGACTTTTGAGTTTTATAATAAAAAGCATTCAAGCCCCAGCTTGCTATGTTCAAAAGTTGACTGATAATTATTTTCAGAAGAACTCAAAGCTATTGTCAGTACACATAGGTGACGCGTATACTCTCTCAGATGATTTAAGACCATGACTAGTTTTCAATTTAAAGTTGTAAAGAAAAATCAACGACAATGATGTCTCTGTGAGCAGAGCATACAATAGCCTGCAGATCTTGCAGCAGCATGGTCATATTAACAAGATCTCAGCACAGGTGTAAATGGCACTTGTGTTACCTTGCTGCTGGAGAGCGTTGCTCAGTGGCTACTGAATCCCATGCAGCTCAACACAGCCTGCTGCTCTTTCATGAATTAAGTGCCTGAAAGCTGAGCTGAGGATGCCTATGCCATGCTAAAGTTGTAGGCATACACCCAGAAGAATAGAGGTGCTATTGGTGTACACAGCCCTCCTTAGGAACTTAAAGATACTATGTAAAAATAAATGGAATCAAAGCTGTATGAAGTACAGCAGGCTCTGGGAAAGTAGTATTCCTGTGTGTGTGCCTTGAGTTGGACACAGAGTTTCTATAGCTGTGGTATATCTGGTTTCACAGCTGTCACATCTTCACTCTCATTTCTTTCTTTCTTATGCAGCATCGCCTTTAGGCTTTTCTGAAATACTCACCAAGTACCAATTTTAAAGGAATGAGGAAATGTTGGAGAAGCACAAACACCGCAATTAAGGAAAACAAAGCAAAACAAAAACAAACAAACAAAAAACATAGTAAACTCCAGGATAATTTTTATGGGGAAATCAAGCTTTCCTGAGATGTCTGTTTGCCTAAGAGCTATTTATTTTTTTGGTGTGTCATAGGGTATTTTATGTTTTGTCAGGGGTAAGGTTGCAAGAACACTTTTTTTTTTTTTTTTTTTTAATTATTTTTCCCTTCCTCTTAAAATTTTGAATCCTTCACTCTGGAAAAAAAAAAAAAAAAGAAAATAAAAAATGTCTTTTGATGAAAACTTGCCTGCCTTGCATACAAGAGATCCAAGTAGGTGACAGCTGGGAGAATATCAATGGCAGTACAATGTGCTATTGTATTGTCAAAGCTAGAGTGGGGTGGAGGGAGTGCTTGTGCTGACAGTCTGTTTACAAGTGGAACATTTCACATTTTTGAAGCCTGTCTTTTCTACTGAGAGGCTTTTTTCCACCATTTTTCTATTCCACAGATTAATTCCATGGCAAAGAGCAGTATGAAATTGTACCCAACTTTAAAAAAAAAAAAAAAAAAAAAAAAAAAAAAACTTTTCATTTTGAACAAGGGCTTAAATTCTCAAGTAAAACATGGAAGCTAGTAATCGAGAGATGAGTTTCTCTGAAGTACCAAATGTCAATACATTATAGCAGAATATTTTTTTTCCTTTTTTTTTTTTTTTTTTTAATTTACCATTGAATTTGGACTGCTGTTATTTAGTAAGGTATGTTTTTGGTAAGGTAGATTAAAAGTGCACCAGTAAAACAGTAGAACACAGCATTTCTTTATGGTTATTCATATATTAACATGAAGATGGAATTAATATTTTACCTATGTATTCCTATTTTGGTAATGTACTTTGATGATAGTAAATTATTTTTGTTGTTGAAATTTTAACTTTTTCAGGTTTTTATTTCTTTTCCTGGGTACCTGTGTAAAAAGAGCGGGGAATACGTCCTCTTGTTAGGTAGGCTGTCTTATTCTGAGAATCATCAGGATCAGATAATACAAGTCTTGATATTGTTTTCCATCTAATTGTATTAAATCATCTGAAATGCATTGTTTAGCTGCTTTGTAAGTCTGAGTCATTTGATTCCTTCTGCATTGTACATAAAACTGTCATATGCAATAGAAAAAGAAACAAACAAAAAACCCAACACCACAAACCACAGAATGTTCAATCTGACTGGTAGGTGATCGTGGCCTTAAAGATGCTCAGTCACAGAACCCTTTAATTAAATAGTTTCTCAAGCTGTCATCTTATACTGTTAACTTTAAGCTAATTTGTTTTTTAAGGTATCCAGCTTAAAACTTTAATGCAATGACCTGACCACGCAATGGCACCTGTTAGTAGTGGAATGGAGAAGCACTTTTCTTATATGCATCACTACTGTTTACACAAATGTCATTGTTAGGATCTCCACTGCTATACAGGAAAGGCAAGGGCTTTGTCATGCATCACTCAAGTTAAAAATGCATGAAAATCAAACTGATATGTTTTGGTCTAGCACGAATGCAGTTGAGACCTTACACTTTTCTTCACATCAGCTCTATGCCTTTCATTAGCAGAGCTCCTAAATGCTTTTTCTTTTTGCGTTGATGTTTAAAATCTCTGGGAGAAAAGGAGGCACAAACAATTGGTCTCATGAATAGAGCAGTAAAGAACTGAGACTTATCTAAGGTCTTTGCCTATCTTAGTTTACTACCTTCTCAGTATTCTTTTTGAAGCCTCAAATATTCCCTAGCTAACGGCCTCCTCAGATGAAATACTAAGATTTCCAGATCAACAAAACACTATGGAACTGAGAGAACAGATAAAATTAAATCCTTCCTTCTTTTTAAGCTTCAGTCAGTCCAGTAGTAAATACGTTCTCGTTATTAAGCCTCATTATCTTCTTTGAAAATGATTGGCTTTTTATATGGCTGTTCTCTAAAAATGAGGCTTCCCTGGCTGGGTCATCATTCCTTTATGAACATACAAATTCCATGATGAATCCGTATATGTGACTCCCTGAATTTTCTATACTATCATTTAAACTGAAGCTGCAGTCTGGCTGAAGAAGTCAGCCACAGAAAGGAACTGAAAGAATCATTTCTATGATTTATTTCACTATACCAAACTGCTATGTAGTGGTTAAAAGATTAAAAACCAAAACCTTTAATAAATGACATTACCTACTTGAAGTATTTTGATTCTAGCTTAACCAAGTAGAAAGATATCTATTCTTTGATAGAAGAGCTCTCTGGGAGAAGTCATAAGTATTTTTAACATGGAAGTTTCTACTTTCAGAAAATCATGTTATAAATCACATTATCTTTGACAAAGGAGGAAGAAAAACTTATTTTGGAAAATCAAAGATCTCTAATTGTATCTTTAGTTCCTAATTATTTAAAAGCTTTAGTTAATTCAACTTACTGAGTCTTTTGTAGAAAGACAGAACAGAATTATGTGCATTTTTTTCTTAAGCTTATTACTAACTCTAGGTTTTCTACATATGTGACAACATAATGAAAAAGCACACAATGCCACATTATGAGGATGGTATTATGGCATGCAGCCTTTCCATGTCTATGGCTGTCCAAACTCTTGGTGCAGCCAGTGTTTATCACACCACATCTACGGATCTTGTGCTGATGGCTTTTGGGTACCGTTAATATATAGGAATGAGAAGGAAAAAGCTATGCTTACTTTTTCTATAGGATCTTGGTAAATGGGCATTCACTGGAAGCTGACCATTGTGGCTCTCATCCTGAGGATCGATTGCAGGCCTCAGGTGCTGCAAATCAGCTGACTTCTAGGTACAGGATGTCTGCATCAGTGGTGTTCTTAGCACACTCAGCAACCTAGTCAGAAACTAGTCTAAGAAAAAACTACATCAAAAATATGGACCTTCAAGTGATCTTAGCTGAAATGAAAGCAGGTAATGTCTTCCATTTAATTTATGTTGGGCCTTCAATTAAAGCAATGTTACAAACAGTATCTGCGACCTTGGTTCATATAGCAGCAAGAACTAACTGCAAGAGAGGGAAGAATAAAGCCAAGGACAATCTAAACTGCTTTTCACTAGACAGAGCTGACAGCAACAGAAAAAAAAAATAAATAAATCCCTCCTGGAGTAAATCGATGATCTTGAAAAACATCACAGAAGATCTAATCTTGAGCCTTCCTGGTATAGCTGCAATTTGGAGACTGCTGATGCACTGGAATTTCTGGGCAGAACTCTACTTTGCAACCTGATTATTCACCCTATACCTAGGAATGCCATGGAAGAAACCATAAAGCTTCATATTTTATAACCTTGATTTCTTAAATGAAAGCATGAAAAATTGTGTGTTTGTACTTTCCCTGTAGTTACACTAATTTTGTTTTGATGCTCTCCTGCACCACCTTACTCTGCAAAAATTTGGCTGAGTTAATTTGAAGATGGATGAAAACCTGGAAAAAAAAAAAAACAAACAAACAAAAAAAACTCCAGGTATGTAGAAAGTCAGATAACATCCTTTGTTTGCACAGTGGTATTAACAGACTGGATTTGAGGAAGAAAATGGTAATCTGTATTTTGCATGTTTAAGGATGAATAAAATTATTAGTTTTTCCTTTTTAGAAGCCAGTATAAGCTGTAAAGTAATAGAATAAATAACCTAAAAAAATAGACTTCTGAAGAATGTAAATAGATTAATAATTCATCAGTTAATAAGGGTTTGTTTCAGTTCATTTTATTTTTACTCTAAGATTTTCCAATAACTTTAACCAGGGAGCTCTATTTTAAATAGTCATATGATGTAAGAATTTGTTTCCTTTTCTTCTCTTCTTGATAAAGTTTTCCCTACAATAGCTCCTGTCATCTTACTGTAAAAGACCTAAATGTATCCACTCTGACAAGCATCTTTGCACTGTGGAGATAAAGGAATAATTGTCAGTTGTTTGATACCACATTTTCTGTAATGAAACATTTGTATAATTTTTCAAGATGTCATTAGTAATGGGCAGTATGGGGACTGTTGTCTCCTCAAAATCTCACAGATGTAATGGCATCATGGGCAGCCCTTTTAGCCCATTTTTCTTGTGCCAAGATTGGGACTGAATTAGCTGGAAAGCCATATGGACTTTGAGGTTTTTTTGTTGTTGTTGTTAAACAATGTAAACAATTGTTTACAACAATTGTTGTAATGAAATCTCAAACTGCGAAAAATTCCCATTGAAGTTAATCGAAATATCTTACAGAAGTAAGATGTGAAGGATTTGACTTGGGAGTAATTTACAGTTTCAATCTATCTACACAAGATGACCTTGTAGTTTCCTAAAGGTTCTTTATAATCAAAATATGCTGCTGCCTTTAAAAATATACAGAAATTGGGCAGGTTGTAGGAAAATATTCAGGATATATCAGAAATTGGTTTATAAGACAAGACAAAAATATTTTGTTTCTTGATAAAATTAGAGACTGAGCAGGGTGGAAATTCAACATATATCCAAAGCCAATTTGTCTGTAAATAGTCCCAATAACCTAGAGAGTCATCGTCCTGGGACACCAAGTATAATTCTCAATTAAGTGGAAGGCATTTTTGCAAAGTGAGTTTTCTTTGGCTTTAGTCAAGGAGAAAAGTAATCTACGTAATACTTTTGAAATCCATACTAACATCACTTAGTGATGTGATGAGAATGTAGTTGAACATACTTTTCACTTATCAAATGTTGGTGCAGATAATGTTCAGTTTTAGAAAGGAATTTCTGAGTGTCGGTGATAACATTGCTTAGGTACAAGTTGAATAGTCCACTCAGAGGATCACCTGTGGTCTTGAAATGTCTTTTGATATTTGGTCATCCTCTGAGTCATGAAAAGACCAGCTATTTGAGACAATTAAACTAGCTATTTAAAGATAATTCTGACTGACTGGAACTTACTGACTGGCAGAATTTAGTAATATTGCAATGTGAGCATATTCTATGTGGAAATATTTCTTATTTCATCTTGCACACCAATGGGTGTCAGATTAAAACATAAAAATAAAAGGCACATTTATGGATGTGGTTGTTGTGTGCAAACAAAATATGGCTCAAAGGGCTTTTTACATACTTGTCACAACATTTTTCAGCAGTATGAATTTGGAAACTTCTGTAGTTCTGTGAATTAGAAACAATGATAAGAAATGGTATGGTGAGGAAAGGCATCAGAAGGGAAAAGTGTAAAGCAGTGTAGTCCTATCCTAATATGCATAAACCTCTGTATGAAGGCATGATGTGCGACCTTTACAAACTTATCCATGAGACATATTTGATGTTGGGTACTGGTCCTAAATTTTCTTGCCACCAAATTCATACTTTGTGCTCTGGCTGTAACTGATGACTTAACATGGTGAGAAAGATAATAATACAGCTGCCAGCCCAACTGTGAACTTCACTGGCGGAGTGTTTTACATTATCCTAAAGTATTGGAAATGAAAAGATGTGTTCTGCTTTTGTTGTTAGAGAACAGAAAACTTGAATGGTAGTGTCAAAAGCAATCTTCCTAGGTGACTTATGGGAAGTCAAAAAAAAAAAAAAAAAAAAAAAAAGACTAAGAAGACTAAGTATGAGTGCAGCTGAAAGGAAGATAGCACAGATATTTCACAGGCAGGGTACCTCCTCCAGGAGTCTCAATAATTCGGTAGCAGTGGGAGTTGAATGGAATGTCAGCTCTTTTGTAGACATATTTCTCAGTCAGAAAAGGCTATGATCATATGATGAAGCGTATGATGAGTGTTTGCCCTGAGGCAAGGAGTTAAGTAGTTTTCCTTTCAGTATTAGGATGCATGATGAAGATTTTTTTTTTTTTTTAAAAAAAAAGGTGGGGGTCTTATTGCTTAGTCCATCAAATATATATTACAGTAGCTTCAGATCTGAAGATGAAGAACATTATTTGAAGGAATTTTTGTACTAAACATCCATCTTCAGCTCTGCCATATAGGTGGACTATAGCTTTTGAGTGATGATTTAAGACTAAGCAGTAGATAGCACCACCAGCATGTGCAAAACCATGGAGAAACTGAAAGCCATGACTTTGTTACAGGTAAGTCAATATATGTTTAAACAGCATTGCTGTAACTGCCTCAAAGTCAATTATTAAAGTATTACTAGAGTCTGGATATGACAAGTGACATTCTTCAGCATTGACTACAAGAAGCTGATATGAATACAGATAAAAGGAAGGAAAAGGGAAATTCTCCTGTTTCTCAAAATCTAGATATATATATGGATGTGTGTGCATATATATATTATATATATATACATATACAGACACACCTGAAACAGGTACCTGTGATTGGACTGTTTGCACTCAAAATGCTTAAATTCCTGTCTAGTACAAAATCATTCATATCCTGTCTAGTACAAAATCATTCCTATAGGTTTGCATTACTGACCATCATGAAGGTCTGTTTCCAGTGAGATCTCAAGCAAATGCAGAATCCATTTATTTTCAATAGAAGAACACATCTAAGACAGCAAATATTTTCTTTCCAATTCATCTCATTATTTCAACTGAATCCAGAAGTGTTTAGACTCATTGAATATAACAAAAGGGTATTTAGGGTTAGGGAAAGGAATGTATTGGTGAAAATGAACGCAGTTGTGCAAATGGCCTCTAGCTTCAGCAATGTGACTAGACAGAACTGATGATCAACAGCTGCCATTTGTCAGCCAAATGCTGAAACTGATTCCTTTGTGAAAGAAAACCAAAAAAGCATGGATGAGAGAGACTTTATTTAATGAACCATCTGTTTCAAATAGATTACCCCAATAAGAGCTGAAAATTGTTCAGCCATTGTCTGTTCAGTTGTGCAATGTGTAGCACATGAGACTGAGACTGGCTATTTCAGTCCAGTTGCTGATTAACAGTTGTCCACATGACAAAAAGCACTGATGTTCAGAGGTTTTTGTCTGCAAAACTTTATGTACATAAAGCTGAATTCTCCTCTGCACAATTGTTCTTGCTACTTAGAATGGCAGGGAAATATGGGACTGGCTGCCATGGTATCAGGGAAGCTTATTCTGTCACTTCTGAAGCAAAGCTGTTTCTGTGAAGAAATACTATTTCAGCTGATGAGCATGGAAATCTGTATCTTATCTGACGTTCTCAGAGATTGATGGTTAAATTGGAAAGTAAATTTTCAAACCTAAGCACTCTCTCTGTGCAGCTGTAGTGAGTTTTAGAACATTATTTCTAAGACATTAGTTTTCAAATTTTTATTTTTTAAATCTTGTTTTTATATTAAAAAAAAATCAGGAAAATGAAAAAAGTCCTTTCCATTAACTCATAATGCTGAAATAAGCAAATTCTTGCAAGACTCCCAGCATGGCAGCACACTGACCTAGCCAACAACCTGTACTTGAAATGATAATACTTAATAGTATTTGTCTCAGTGAAAGTAGTAACTAAGTATTTCACAGAAGCATGTGCATTAGGACTAACATGTGCCTTAAACTTTAAAGTAAGTAGGGGTTTGACATTCATTAAAAAGGAAAGTTAGGAAGTTAGGACAGAGCTTGAGCACTGCATTTCTGCATTAGCTTCTGTTCCAAAAGATTATAAACACAGTGATTAGACATTTTTTCATATGATTAAAGCTTTATATTGCCAGGGATTAATTGCCTTCTATTAGATTCCACAGACAAAAGACCTTGCTTGGGACCATAATTTGAAATATAATGGCTGCTTTCATGTAACTCATTATATACAGAAGCAAAATCAAGAACTGGCTCAGTAAAGGAGTTTTCACTGTAGACCTGCTATCACATAAAAGAGACAGCAATGTGTAGCAACAATATAAAAAGCTCTGAACTTTGACAACTGGCTCTGAAGTTATAAAAGCCACTCACTTTATTACTTGCTGTACAATGCCAATCGCACTTGAGATCACTTTCCTGCTGGTGCTAGGTTATTTTTTGTTTGTTTGTTTTCTTTCTCTTCCATTTTTTTTTTTCGTTCTTATTTTCCAATGATCAAAATGATGAGTTACATGGTGTATATTGCTGAATGTTACCTGTCATAGGTAAATATCACTTGGTTGTTTCAGTCATAGACAAGGAAAATCTGGTAGGAAAAAACCACTTAGGAAGTCAAACACTAGTAGCAATGAACCTCCGTCAGGGATATAACACAGACTGCTTTGATTGAGTTGTTTTTTGTCACCTCTGTTATTTTTTGTGAACCTGTTACATCTGACTTGAAAAATACTGTATCAGTTGAACTTGCTCTCTGTCGACATGACTAACATAGTGACATGAGCAAGGTTTCTTACACTTCAAAATCACTGTTTTGTTTGAAGGGAACTCAGGTCTTTCACATTTCAGCCGTGATTATGAATACTTCCTAAATGAATTCCTTTATGGCAGAAACAAGTAGTAAGCTTGGCAGCAGAGGATATATAGTCTGAGACGCCCGTTTGCACAGGTTTTTAGTCTGTGAGCATAGTGAATTTTCTTCATCTAATTAGCATGGTTATTTTGCTATGCTTTCTTTTTAGACCTTGCCTTCATATAAAATTAATTCTATTTTTCCATGTTAACAATTATCATATGACTGAGATCATATCTGATGGTCTGTTTATCTTTTATTTTGATTTTGATATTTCTGTTGTTTCTGAATGAAATAACTAGCTTAGCTCTGTGATCCAGTTTTGCGGTCTGAAGAGTTATGACAATAAATGGCTGAGAGAGATGGATTAAAAACTGTCTCTGTCCATATATAAAAAGAGTCAAAACTAGTATTTTATGTTCTTTATTTGAAAAAATCAATTATTGGTATCTTCCCTTTCAATTACTCTGTTGCAGGCTTTGTGGTTCAGTGGCAAGATATTCAGTTCATGAAGACAATGAAATAGTTCTTCTTGCTGTCACGTAAAACGTAGAAATATTGGTTTGTTTTTAAGTGATATTTTCTGTAGTGTGTCTAATGTGGTAGCTGCCCTTCAGATCATCTCTGTCCAGCTCTTTGGAGAAAGGCATTTAATTGTCAGAGGCAGATATTTGTTACCGGAACAAAGAACAAAACTTCATTTTAGTTTCCATCATGTTTGGGAATGGTAGTACAGAGTTTGTATCACCTTTAATTTTCCCAGTTATCATCTCTGCCCCCATTTAATGAGGCAGCTTTGGAAAAAGGGCCGAACATAAACAAAGGAATCTCAGTTGCAACCCTCAATCAGCCAAGTTTTTCCTCTGAGCTGTGGAGCTTTATCACAGCCTGCTAAGTAAGTTAGGTTCTTCTTTATGAGTTAGAGCAGAGCCCTGATTTAAAAGCCTCTTATGTGTGGGATATTGCCTCCACACGGTGTCTGTGAGGGACTATTATTGAATGAAAAGTCATGGACAAACTTTAAAGATCGTGTTCCGAATCTAAGCTTACCTTAGGAGGAAATAACATTTTGTTATGCAAATAGCATTGAGATTAACCTGAAATGTATGCTCAAAGAACCTGCAAAGGCTCACTTTATCCTCGTTGGCAAAAGTTTTGCAATAATAGCTACTCTGTCTTTAAAAAACTGATCCTAAGTAAATAGGTATTTACATATTACTCTGGATTGTACATTGTGTGAATGATAAAAGATAACATTTTTAAAGTTCATCACTTTCTACTTTATGCCACTAAAATCTAATCTTCTTGTTACTGTTTGCAACAAATGACACTACTTGAGGAAATTTTTTGTTTTATTTATTTTGACTAAATACAAGCCTTATGTTTAAAGTATGTGACATTCACAGTCACCCCAAAAGCTTCTTGAAGCAATTGGTGGTCTGGCCACGTATACTCACTTTTAAAGAAATGTGCCCTTTTCTAAACCCAACGCCCTTTGCCATGGACAATTAACATAACATATTAACATTTGCTAATAGCTTAGTTGATATTTCAGTCTAGTGTTTAGATGCTGTGTACCTGACCTTTTTGATTCCCATAGTGTTTTTTTGTTGATGTTGTTGTGTTTTGTTTTTGGTTTTGGTTTTGGTTTATTTTCAGTTCCCAGCCTGAATTGATGCAATGGTCATCTAAATCAACCATTCTTTAAAAGCACCAAAATTATTACCATAAGTACTTAATGCTTGATGCTGAAAACTTGTTGTGCTTATTGTTAGTGTAGAGCATTAGATAAAGTCTTTTTTCTTTTTATTCTTTCATTTTTATTTTTATTTTTACTCTTATAAATAAATCTGTATTTTCTATTGTGATACCTAATTTGCCTAGATGGAGTTTACTTTTATCAGTCATGCAAAGGATATAGCTTTTATCATTTCGTTGGACAGATATCCAAATACAACAAATATCGGAGCTAGGACATTCACATTGTCTTTGGACTGTTCCTGCTGACTTGCATGAACTACTAGAGTTCTGGCTAGGGGAAACAAAAGCTTTCTAATAAAGATTTGAATGCTTATTTCAAGATGGCATCACAGCACTGTTTATGACAATAAAATAAAATAAACCTGTAAATCAGTGTATCATTTTCTAGATTAAATACTGCTTCTGATGGAACTGAATTTTCTCTAAATATTTTACAAAATGTGAACTTGGAAGTTATTTGGTACACATTCATATTGTGAACAGTGTACTGGAAGGAAAAAGCTATGATGTCTGTGTTACCTATTAAGCCTGGAGTAGAAGCAAATAAACCTTGTTAGAATTAGTTTTCTTCAGCTGAACAGACCTTGTTCACTCAGAGACTTAAAAACCTACGTGTCGGAAAATAAAGATCACCTTGTGTTCCTTAATTAGCCATATTGCTGTGACACAGTTAGCAAAGTTTTCTGACAGTCAAGAGCTGTATCACTTTGGTCTCCTATAGAGACATTGTGCATACTGAGTTCCTTAGACTGGCCATAGCAAGTAATACTACTAATAATGCTTGTTTCTATGTTTTTGTGTAAATTGATCAAAGCATACGATTGTCAAACACTGGGTGCATTTGGAAGCAATTATCCTGTGGATCAGAGCAGGTTTTCTTGTTTCCTAGGGTACCAGCATTTTTATACTGATTTCAGCTAGCCAAACGGATCATTTCCCTGAGCTAGGAAACAAAGAGTTGCACCTGCTTGAGAATCAAAAACAGGAGCTGGAGGGCTGGATATGCTCCTCATCTTGTTGATTTTTCTGAAGGCTCTGAAAAGCCCTGAAGTGCACTAGACAATGAGTGTCAGTAACATTTTAGCCCCAATTAACTGCTACTGAAGCTACAAAAAGGCAAATAAAAGGAAACTTCTGCTTTCAGCTGACAAGGAGCTGTCAGCCACATGGAGCAGTGGTGAAAGAGATCTGTGCGTTTTGTCTGCAGGCTCTCAGCATCCCCCAGGATCTTGATACAGCCAGAGTCCCCCAGCACATGGGGCTGTAGGATACCAGCAGTGCTGCCTGTTGTGCTCCTTCCTTCTTTTCCTAGATCACTACCAAGCCTGTGAACCTATGATGCCTAAACCTTGTAAAGACAGCTTACTTGAGAGTAGGAAAGATGAAATTATCAGAGGCTATGGATGAAACCTACAGAGATGTTTTCCAGCTATAAACTTGGGCAATCATCACAAGATGGGCCTGGTGGAAGCCTGTGATACTTCAAGATGTTCCACGCAAGGGCCCAAAACATTAAGAAAACACTGATGTGTTCCAGCCATGCTCAGGTGTTGGTGATGGAAGTTGTCTGTGTGGTAAGGGTGCAGCTGGGCAATCTCAGAGGCAGGTTGTTTTGGGTACTGACAGTGGCTCCCAGGCAGATGGGTTAGAGGTTGCAGTCTGTGGAGAAGGTGGGGTAAAGCAATGCAGAGCTTCACTATGAAACTCTTTTATATCGTGAATATTCATAGTCATGATTTCTATCATGAAATTGATAGGAATGCTGTCATAATTTCCACATGAAACACCTGCAGGTATTATTTTGCTGTCTAGGATGTATGAAATGGTAATGTCTTTGCCATGTAGGTTGTAGAATCTGAGTCTTAGTAACCTCCTTGTCCATATCCTAAAAATTCAGTGTGCTGATTAGAAGAGAGACATCAAAGGTCTTGCTGTTACTTTCCCCAAATGTGCTGTACATCTCTTCTAATAGTCAGCAGCGAAGTCCTATTAATCAAGAACAGCTTGATGGGAATGACACTATCTGTGTATGGAGAAAGAATAATTCAGAAGAGCTCAGCTTTATTGGTGGTGTTTTAGAGGGTAGCAAAAAGATTGGGACACAGAGCTAAGGGTGACTTCTGGGCTTGTGGTGGCATTGCATTAGAGAACTCTAACTTCAGGCATGCAGCCATTAATGATTGTAGGAAAGGGAAAGGTTGGCCTCCCTTGCTAACTTTTAGGTTAGGATTCATTAGTGCTGAATAATAATGAATTACAAGATAATTTTAAAGGGCCCGCTGAGGTCTGAATTACTTGTTATTTCTTGTAGAGTTCCAGGAAGTTCAGGCTTTCTCCTGGCTGAAAGAGGATGCTCTTGTGAGTTGTTGGTAGTGTTTGATTTTACATTCCTTCTCTCCCCCAAGAATAAAATGCTCAAAATTCTCATTTATTGATATGTTCTTCATTAAGACATTATGAAAAAGCACTTGAGATAGTTGCAAGTTTTTTTAGACTGAAAGTACATATATATGTATGTGTGTTCTTACAAGGACTGAACCTTATTTAAGGATCTGCAAACTGTAACTTTTAAAATTTCAGTAACAGTTTTCAAGTATCTTCTGTTTACAAATGGATGGACACATTTTAAATAACCAGCTTTAACACGAGTTTCATGATGATATATACAAGAAGTCTGTCTGAGATCTACTGTGTATTTCAGTCTGTAAAAACAGGCCTGGAAAAAGTGATTAATCCTTTTAATGCATTGTGTAACTAGTGAAGTCATATTTTGTTGGCATTGTAGTCCTAGGAAAATTTTGTAATCAGTCCATACTACTAACCTGCTGAAGTTAAAGTGAATCCCAAGATTTAGATGGATGAGTGAAATATGAACGTTAAAGTTAAGCAGCTGGTTATGTAAAGAGAGTGACCTGGTTATGCTAGATGCTGTTCTGTTCTGAAGCAAACTGTTTTTAGCTTTGCAGTCTAAACATTGAAAGGGACGAGTTGCCTTTTATCAGCCATGTTTGTGTATGTGGGAAAATCTAGATCATTTACAAGATGCAGTTAAGCATGTTGCTAGCATTTTCCCAAATCTAGACTTAAATGCAAATAAATAAATAAAGCAACCGTTATAACCACTACGTACTTGAGAACCCTAGGAAAAAAATTGAGAAGTCAATAGAAGTTACAGGAGCTGTGGTGTTACAGTGTGGTTCCTTATAAATATTTGGACAAATCCTACGTCGTTATTTGCTTTATTACAGGAACCTTTAACAAAATCCCCTTAAATTATTATTCCTTTCATTTATTATACCTGTTTTCAGGTAAATAATAATAATAATCCCAAAAGATGATTTGAAAACTCAATTCCCTTATACTGGATACTTGTGAGTCCATGCTGGTTTTAGGTTCACTGTACTATCTAGTCTTTCCTGTAGCTGAGAAATTCTTTAATCTCTAAAAGGCAAATAATCTTCTTCCTGAGACTAGATTCAGCACTGCAATATGTGATATTTTCTTTTAAAAGAGAGTTTTTATACAGATAGGACCATGCAGAGAACTTTCACTGCTCAGTTTGACCATGGACTTCATTGTATATGCTATGATTCCAGGAAGAATGAAATGGAACGTTGGTTCCTAATATGATAGTTTTAAATTATTTACAAAGCTGAGTGTTTTTTAATGGGATTGATGTACCTCTGTTCCAGACCATTTCCCCTGCCTCCTTCTTTCAAAACTCCAGTAATGGGATATAGCCAAGTCCAGCACTAAACCCCCTTTTGCCAGCTATTATGCCTTGGTACCATTTATTAGATGATGTGATGGCTGTTCAGTCTTTACACTTTCCAGTTTCTTGTCTTTTCTGATGGACACTTTTGTTGACCGATTGGAGAGCTGAGATTCTTTTCCATAGCCCTGCAATGTTAATAGGAATGAAAAGTAAAATCGTACTTAATCACCTAGTAATGATGCATAACTTGGAAAATGAAGAGCACATCTGTTGTATATTTTACTTTTGCTCCAGTCAAATATACAATTCCAGCTGAAGTGTCAGACTTAATTTGCAAAGGGTAGTGCACTGCTTTTCATGGCTTTATAGCCAAAAAAGAAATGTTCCCCTGTTTCTCTGCTTCATGCAGATTCTTCTCATATAGGTTTTTATTTGTTTGTTCATTTGTTTGTTTGAGGATAGAGCATGGCAGTGACCTGTAACAATTAACAGGCTACTTGCACAGCTACAAAGAGAACCAACTTTTCCAGACTCCTGTGTGAGTGATCCCAGTAGTGGATCAGTCTGGTAACTCTGCTGAGGAAGAATAGCAGGTTAGCTAACTTACCTATACATTTGTGCTAGGCTTCAGCTGGTCTCTTAAAGCATGGTTTATGTGTGAAAGCTCCATGCTATCTTCGTGTAGAAGAAAACATGTTTTAGGACTTGCTAGGGTATACTGAGATTTTAAAACTTTTCTGCTAGTTTTGGACAAATATTAATGCATGCAAATGCATTTGAGAAAAGCAGGGGAAAAAAAAAAAAACTACAACAACAAAAACCTGCAAGGTGATGTTTACATATCTTTCCCTGTGGAAATTGGTATGTTATCCATGCTGCTGCTCCTGGACTGTATACTTTTGGCTTTGTATTTCATGATATAAAATGTTATTTTTTGCTATGACTCAGTTTAATGATACTTGGTGAAGCAATTACAGTAATGTATTTACATTTTCAGAGAACTATAAAAGTGGCTTGGACAAACATATTTCACCTGAATGTTAATGTTCCAAACAGGAGGGGATGCAGAACAGCTTTGACAAGAAACCTGTGCCACTAATGTAAGATGAGCTCTATGGATCTGTGAAAATAAATAAATAAATCTAGACAAGGCAAAGCACATTAATAATTAAAAACAAATACTAGCATATAACTCAGCAGGCGTCACCATATGTAGACAGTGTGACTCACACAAGAAGCACCCCTTATTTTGCTTGTTCTAAGAGTGGTTCAGAATTGTCAGCTGTTTCAAGCATACCCTCTCTTGTACATCCTAGTATGTCCTAGCTATTTCTATTCAAGTCCAACAACAGGAATACCACTAATTTCTTGGAATAAACACAGGACAAGTGGATTTCCCTTTGTAAATGTCAATAGTCAAATAATATTATTTCAGATCAGGGAGGAGCAATATCAAGAGCAAACCAACATCCTCAAAGCCAAACTGGAGGCAAATTTATAGAGAAGCAGCTTTGAAAGGCAAGTGCATTTCTCTTTCTCGACACCATTTGGATACGGAAATTTGTTCCTTGTGCAAATGCCACTGCCTGCATGCTTGAATTCAGTGTCTGACTGAGAAGTGCTTGTGCATTCAAAATCGAATCATTCTCTAGCATATTTTCTATGTGATAATTCCAGTACTGATATAAAGGATTTACAACACATCATAATTTTTGACCAAGTGGAAGACCATTGCTTTACAGCAATGTCTATGTAGTAATGCTTAGATGTCTTCTACGGGCTTGCTTAAATGCACGCCCATGGTCCAGAATTTCATTTCTTTTGAGATGTTTTACTAAGGGGTATGTATATGTGGGGAATGGGAGTGTGTGTGTGTGTGTAAACTTCGATGAAGTAAGAAGAGTAATTGAATGAAGTGGATTTGCAAAAGTGAAGAGGTCATGTCATTATTCTAATTATTGTGAACAAACATAATTATCTTATTCTCATGTTCTGGGCAAATTCCAAGAGGAGGGAAAAGGAATCCTTCCTGTGCAATGAACTCACTAGTGCAGGAAAGCTCTTAGTGGCAAATTAGTCTGGGGAAAATTAGAAGTCAGACTTGGCTAGAGTCTTTAATGAAAATATAATCAGCAATACATCTTTATGAAATGTGCCATGCCATCACATAATACCCACTTGGAGGTGAAGTAAGGGCTACAGGCAGTAGTCCAAAATCATTAACATGTCCCAGGTGAATATAATAGGATGATAAATGCTCCCTGGGAAAGGATTCCTTTCAGTTTTGAAATGGTTTTGAAAGTAAAATAGAAAGTTGGTCATTTTATATCAATTTGTCTCCAGTGCTATAATTCACTACTGAAACACTTCATATCTGCCCATCCACCCACGGTGTATTTGCAACACATGAGTTAGGTGGTGTTATTATTTGTTAGCCCAGTTCTAGGAGGTAAAACGATAGGAATGTTTTCTGATGTGCATCTCAATCCACATAGTAAAACCAAAGGTGTTGATCTTCTATAGCACAGTATCAATCAATCAGCTATCTTTCCTGGCATAGAATTAAAAGGCCCACATCCTGGCTGGATATTTGGGTGAATAGAGTTGACCTGGTGACTTCCCTTCTTTTTATTTTTGGCGGGAGTGATAGGGTCAAGAGCGGACAAGAAACAAGTGCTTGTCTTGGTTATTTTAAAATGCTTTAGAGAAGAGAAAAAATGTCTGCTATTTTGGTTTCTCTATGAAGAGGCAATGCTTTATCAACTGACCTATCAATAAAAAAAAGATACGCAAAACTTTTGGAGGTTGTGTAGACTTGGGCAGTCTTTGTGCTTCATTTTATTACTCTTGCAACAGCTATTGGCACCTCGTGAATGATGACAGAAGAGACATTTGATTTCTGTTGGATCTGCAAAATGTCATTAAACCTGAAATATTGTTTGCTAAGACAGACTGCATAGGTCATAACATAGAGAACAATATCATGTCATTTGATATTAAACCTTCATCTTTTTGTTGTTGCTGTTGATATTTTTTTTACGGCATTGTTTGTGTTTTAAGGACGGTAAATGAAGATGAATCACTGCTTGTTTATTTCTGAATGTATATAAGAAAGTGCTATTACTTTGTTGAAAGTATTATGCTTTGAGAGAGATCTTAAAGAAAATTCCCCTATGGAAATATTCTTTGCAACTCTTATGATCTATTTTGCTAATAAATCAGAGTCAGTACCTATACTACGCATAAGTGAATGAAACTGGGCATTTTTGTCCTCTGCACATGATGTTACAAACTAATCCAAATTGGCAACCTAACTCTATGTGTATGTTTCATTTATAAAATGAAGACAATTTCACTTTTCTCCCACTGCAGGTTTTTATTATTATTATTATTATTATTATTATTATTATTATTATTGAAAAGGTTAGCTTTGCTGAGCAAATGCATCATGTGCACTTTGCAGCATCTCAGCACACCTGTACTCTTATAATAATGGGGGTCTCTAGCATGTCATTACTACTCTTAGTAATGTAGGAGTAAACAACAAACTTGGTGTTCTTACCTTTGACATATAAAAAGGTAGAAAAGCTTTGTGAAGATATGTACAGGGAACATGGTACTTGCACTCGTTGATGGCTAACTGTAGCTTACTATTACATTGAAGGTGATAAGAGCAGTAATATTGCTTGTGCATAATGTTTTGTATCTAAGTAGTACCTAAAATAGTCTCATCTTATAAAAAGCTCCATTTAGGCACCACAATTCCTGAAAACTAAAATTCTCTTGATGTTCTTCTCATGCATCTGGAAAATATTTATCTGTTTAGGAGATATTTTGGAAAGCTTTAGCCTGTATTTAGACATGGTATGAACTAGAAGTCTTAGAGAAACAGTAATTAAATGCTTTTGTATTCAGAGAAGGTGTGACATACCTGTCAAGCAATGACTCCTACTGTTCATGATCACAGTATTGAAGAGACAAGCTAATGACAGGCTAGGCTGAAAACAAGGAAGTAGATTGAATATAGTGACTTTCTATATGGACATATAAGTATATATGTAAATGGGTACTTGACAGATAAATAAAAATCCTTATTAACCTGGTGTATATGGGCTGGTCACGTACCCAAATGTTTTGCAGTCTGTCAGGGAGTGAACAGCACTGCATGGTCTGGGAAAGATCCGTGAACTACAGCAAATGTGCTAGTCAGGCATAAAAAGATCAGTGTCTGAGGTTCACAGAAAAGAGCATGTGGTGTCTCATTTCTAGGAAAGAAAAGCCTTGCTTTTCTTCTCTTTCCATGCAAAAAACACATAATCAAACTCTACCTGGAAGAGAACTATCCAGGACGCTGGCCAACTTCAGCTCAACTGTGATGCACAAATACGCTACTTCTGGGATATGAGAGCTGATTCCCAAGTAACAGATGTATGAAGAATCTAGGTTGTTGGTAAATCTAGGTGAATGTAGGATTCCTTTGTTCGCTTTGTGATCACACCTTTCTTCTCTGACACTGTGTCCGATTTATTTGCTTTTCTAACTTTTGTACTCACCTCCTGAGCTTTCAGAGGCTTGAGGAAACCCAGTTGAAGAATAATAAATACATTATTCCTTCATGAGGAAGGAGTCATCTGTGTTAGATACGTCTCTTCAGAAGGCTTTTCTGAGAAAATACATGTTGCAGAGTTTCTAGGTGTTTAACTGGCACTCATTTTAAAGGATTTACTTAGGCCTAGGAACCTGCCACCAATATATGACTCCTTTTAGTATTTCTGTGCCAACTTCTGGAAGGAAAGCTGAACTAAATAGTTGCCTGTGAAATGTCAGACAGACTGCCAATGCTAAGTTGCTCATGGCAGATTCCTACAATGATCTCTCTTTTTTTTTTTTCTTTTTTTTTTTTCTTTTTTTTCTTATTAAATGTTACAATGAATGTATTATGCTTGGCTAGGAAAAATGGCAGTTCTGTGGGAGAAGCAGACTCAAATGCCTACAGGTAACCTGCCCTTAATTAAAGGAGCTGAGAAAGGAAGCAGATCTCCCTTCAGGAATTATGCATCACCATTTCCTATTAAGCTTATGAGAGAGAGCTTTTGGGAAGCCTCTAATTCATTCAGGTACTAATCATGTGATGAGGTAATGGAACACAAATCATCCTTTTTCTTTTTTTTTCAGAATGGTAGATGAGTTAAAGTGTAGTATTAAGTCCGCCTTTGTTTCTGAAAAGGACCAAACTAGCCTCAGCCTGCCCACCTTTCTTCATATTGGGATATCCAGAATTATAATTCAGATTCCTTTTTTTTTTTTTTTTTTTTTTTTGTGTGTATGTGGTGATAGCATTTAATTAATCACTCCAGGAACATAAAAAGAGTGTGAAGTGTACTTATTTGACAAGAGAATATAATTAGAACTGTGGGGTACCCAGCAAGTACAGGAGTGCCTGATGCGATTAATTGCTTTTGCAAGTGATTTAAAGCATAGGAGCTTGACAGAGGCATTTTTTGCTGCTGTGCTCTAGACTTATAAAAACTCTTTTAAATTCTCCTGTATTAAAAAGAATAAATTCTGAAGAAGAAATAGCTTTAATGTATCAATAACTTTAAGAGTGCTTGACAATTCTATGCTGATTTTCTCATAATGGCATTTTGCAGCTTTATGAAGCTGGAGATGAGAGCTGGGAGAACTGTCCTGAGAACCAGGAAAGAGAAAACTAGGAGAATGGGATCTGAAGTTTAAACTCCTTAGGCAGGTTTCAGGCCTAGAAATGCTTATTAGTTTAGACCTTATTATGGAAAAATGAGATAAAGTTTTCTACAGACCAGAGCCACTCTAGTAGGCACTTCTCCAGCTTGACGGGCTGAAGAGGAAAGCATAGTTACAGAAATCTACCTGGAGGTCAAGTGCATCTTAAACTTTGCAGTGGGAATTAGTTTTCTGTCTGTTCTGGTTTTAATTGTGACATTTTTACCTGAAGATAAGAGAGAAACCCCACAAGCCATTTCATTCAGTGGGAGGATATTAGGGCACTGTTGATCCTCAGGACTGTTGAAACCAGTTATCAGAAATGTTTTTGTGATATTAAGGTTTGTACCAGGCAAGAGAGTAAGTACTGCTGTCTGCTTTTATTAGAGAGTTTGGGATAAATTTTTGTTTCCCTAGATTTAGGCCTCCAAGCATTTGAGTTAGAGACCATTTCTTCCTCACTGATATTCCTTCATTTCTGAGCAATATTTGAGTTTTAAGAAATTGACGGGTTTGAGGATTACTTTTTAAAATTTGTTATTAGTGCTACTAAAAACTCTAAGTAAACTTTCAAAGACCTGTGTCTTCAAATGCAGTGATGACTTACCATTCAGGTTAAGGAAGACCCCAGCTGAACTCCATATGCATATTGCTATCAGTCTGAGTCTTGAGAATGAACTGACTACACCTTGCATTTGCGTTTTAGTCAAGCATTCTATTTCATATAACAGGCTGAAATTTCATTCTTAAAATAAGAAGTTACGGAAAAGAGAACACTTATCAGATCAAAAGGAGAGATGTATGCACCTCACTCCCAATACATGTTTCAGAGTTTTGCAGCTTACACAGAAACATGGACAGCAATGTAAAACAGAAAGATGGCAATTCAAACTTTTGCTTTGATGACTCCCACAAGGACTGTTCAAACTATGTCAGGGCTAAGCACATTGATTCAAGTACAGAATGCCACATGCCTTTTGTTACTTACTTTTTCTCTGAGGTTCTTTTGGCTTTCAGTTTTTGTAAGTGGGCTGCATTTCTTAGTAAAACTGGGGATAAGTGCCAAAGATAAAAGTGGAAGATAGATGGTGAGCATTTTATGGTAAGGATCAAACTTGGAGATGATAGCACAGTTGAGAATGAAAACATAGGTAGCTAGAGTCTATTTCACCCACTAGAGTATCTTAAGCAAGTTAATGATAAAAATAGTTTTAACTAGCAGGGTAAGGCCCTAAATCAACTAAACCTTCACTTTCCTGATCTAATAAACTTTGGCTGTAAGCCAAATGTTCCACACAAGCAAGGGGGAGTTCTGCAAGGCCCAAATTTGTCCTCCTTTAGTAGTCAGATGCTGCCTGCCAGGCAATGGTGATATTGCATGTGTGAGCCCAGTGTGATAATCCAGAATAAACGAATCTGTCAAACTGTGGGTTTTTTGTTTGTTTTGTTTTGTGTGTGTGTGTATTTTTTTTCTTTCCAAAGGACAGTCACTTGAAAATATGCTCACTTTCCCATTATGTGGCCTAAAAGATTGAAGCTGTGTAATCAAAATATTATCTTAATTGCACTAATTACAGACCTTTACAATGAGAGAACTCTCAGAGTGTTTTTAATGTGAGCAGCTAATTAAGGTCTAGTAGAATAATGATGATGTAATTGCTTATAGTTGTGTGGAAATGTCAATTTAGGAACAAATGTATATAGCCTGTTACAGAATGGTAACAGTAATCCTGTTCCTAATTGCACTTAAGCTACAAGTGTGTTTGCTTTTATTTATTTATTTACTTTATCTTCAGCCAGCAAGTGAAACATCTTTAAACTTACAGCTCTTTATTAAGAACTGCATTTGATGCACCGTCCTTCCAGACTGCCACTGGATGCATGTGCTGGGCCCAGAGGCACCCACAGGCCTTATTTTCCCTGATCAACCTCCCGGGACGTCTCCGCCATTTTGTCTTGGTAGTCTCCTGAGGCCTGCCCCAAACTCCCAGCCACTCAATAAGAGAACAAAAACCCAGCAGCCCAGGTTGAGCCTGGGCAGAAGATAGTTGGGGTAGAACAGGTCAGGGGCAATGGCTGCCTGAGGGAGAAGCCTCCTTGCATTGCAGGGTGGTGGGCCCAAGAAGTCTGTGGGTGGGCAGGCATCATGTCATGCACAGCGCTGGTAGCAAAGTAGGCTCGAGAGCGGTAACGACTGCATACATGCAGGCAAATGCCATCAGGCTTGCCATATTCATTGTGCCATTCCTGACTCCCCACATGGAGGGAGGGTTAAGAGAAGTCCCTTGCGTCTGGGAAAGGAAAACAGAGTTTGACATAAAGTGCCTGTCAAGGAGAGGGAGATACAGGAAAGAATGGAGAGCAAGTTGTCTTCTGGAACAGGGCCTCTGGGTGGTGAGTGGCACCAAGGACTTTCCTTTTTACCAGAATGAACCTCTGGGTCTCGTGTCCCTTAGGAACAGCATTTTAAGTTTCTAAACATAGTTGTTAATCTTAATATAAAATATTTATATTAAATATTAGTAGGTTTGTGTAACTACACACAAAGTGATATGGATCACAAAAGGTTTTAATTGGTTTAGGAGAAAAAAGAGAACACCTCAATTCCAACTTTTCTCTTTCTTACCCCTCTTCTCCTCCTCCCCTGAATTCAAATTAAACTGATTTTAGTGAGGTCTAATCTTTCCATTCAGATTTATGAAGCTGATTTACTTAGCCTTTATTGTCCTTGGTCTGTCAGCAAGAGTTTACCAAAATGGAATCCTGTGATCTTATTCTTCTATCACATGGCCCATATGCCTACTTTCCAATCACTTTCTTTAAAACCTTTTCAGAAACTCCTTTTGATCCTTCCCATTTTCAGTAATGATAGAAATTGGACTAAATTCTGTTGTATCACAGCAAAAGTGAAAAGGATCTTTTTAATACTCTCATCAGGAGAAACAAATTCAATTAACATGTGTGGGCATTGCTTGTACATATATTTATCCACTTCATGAGGGTATGTTTTCTATAAATAAGAAAAGAAATCAGTTTTGATGGTCTTTAATTTCACAAGTGTATATATATATATATATATATATATATATATATTATTAAGGGACCATATATATATATATAATATATATTATATATAAAAAATCTATTATATATAATATATTATATATTATATATAATATAATATA
>CM021731.1:92312439-92428071 GCA_011075105.1 Heteronetta atricapilla | reverse complement strand
ATAACATATAATATATATATAATATATATAATAATATATATATTATTAAGGGACCATAACTTACTGATTCAGTGGAAAACATACACAATCAAGAACACAACTGTGAAGATGTATGTATATAGTTGTGTTGGCCAAATTCTTTTTGGAAGAATCATATTAACTTTTATTCTGAATTTAAGGATGTTTGTGTCTACTTAGGATCTGATAGAGATCCATCTCTGATCATGACTCTAAGGGAGCATCTCCCTAGGAAAGAGAGACAGGTTCTCATCATTTCTTTGTAGGACTGCAAGTATGATTTTCATTTCTCTTTCCCATTTGGCCAAACATGTTAAGCATACAGCTATGGGCGACTCCGGTCATGTATTGTTGTTTTCAGATATAAATGTCAGCTGTGGAACTCTTTTGTAATATCAGAAGTTGCAGACCCCACACAAACTTGATCAGTGCATGGTTTTTGTCTTATTTACTGCTTGTATTTTAAGTCCCAAAGACTGGCGCAACTCGTTTCCTCATGGATTCTCATCCCTTTAGAACTCTAAAAGATTAATGACTAAATACTGATGGTTGTCCTGTTAAAAGATGACTTTGGATGGATTCAAAGTACTGCTCCTGGTAGCTGTACTTTGTGTCAAGAACCTGAGAAGCTTTCAGTTTAGTGGTAACTACTGAAAGCTGCTTTTTTCCCCATTTCACACTCCTTGTTCTCCCTTCATTTTACAAGAAATGAGTAGAGGGAAGATACCCATGCAACCGAAGGCATAGTCCATTGCAATTGAGGCAGGAATAGTATGGGAATCTGGAAAGATGGTCATAAATGTATATAAATATGTATAAACAACTACATTGGGATGAAGAAGATGCATATTAACAACTGTAGACTTGCAAGTAATGTTTTATGTTTATAGATATCTTAAAAATGTGTGGTAAAAGAATAGGGCTCAATTTCCTAAAGAGTTCTTTACAAGAAAGGAGAGACAGTTACTGCCTTTTTTTAATAAAATTTATAAATTAACAGCAGGATTGGGATAGTCACTGAGTCTTACTGTGCTAGGAGAGTTCGTGCTCTGATGATAACTTTGTACTGTTATATGGATCAACCTGTAAAAGGGAATCAAGGAAAAAGAGACCACCATGCACAGATATCTTGAGATAGACAACTCTGGGGCTCATTGATGCAGTTGGAGTTGTCATTCAGTACCTATATTTGTGCCAGAATTTGTTATTCCCAAGTTGGGCCTCATTCTCCCTACTAATTTCCCTAATCTTCCCATCAACCTCCATCCCCCATGAGCTTTATTTTTAAGCTTTATTTTCATTCTGACTCACTACGCAGACCCAGTTTACCTATTTCATTGTTTTCCTGACCAAACGTGTATTCTTGAGCCTATTCTTCCTCTGATCTTAATTTAATTCCCTTTGGGGGGGGGGGGGGGGGAGAGGATGAAGAAAAAAAGTTTTGTTTTAAGTTTTGTTTTGCTTTCCCTCTTTGCCATCTCTCTCCTGGTGTTTAAAACAAAGTGTTGAGAATGCAAGAAATCCTAATAAAATTCCTTTCTCCAGCATTATTTGGTACACATGAATGCATCCTCTTGCAAAACTTCATATGTATGCATTATATGACCAATACCCAGGCAGCCTTTATAACCTTTGACTGGAAGTATATGCCCACCAACAGAAATTTTTCAGGAAGTAAGGATAGCATTCAGGTCACCTGGGGGGTGCAATAACAGCTGTCCTTTGGCAGACCATAATTGGCTCAGAGTTTGTTGGATGGTGGCCTTTGATCAGAAACATTTTAAGTGAATTTGTTGCCTCTTAAGTACACAGTTTCTGAATGATAGCAAAAATAAGCTAAGAACGGTTAAACACAAAGGGTACTTTTTCCATCTGGAGGCTTCCGATAAAGTCTTCTCCCACTTGAAACATAATGTGCATCACTGGCTTGTTCCATCAGATAGGGTAATTTTTAAATCTTGATTTCCAAATGTTGAGCAACCCAGTGAAAGCGTTACTGGATTAAAAAATTCACAACCCCCATGTTGTGGTTTAACAGCTAGTACCAGACAGTTGGTCTCTCACTCTCTCCATGTTCAATGGGGGAAAAAATCAGGTAGAAGTGAGAAAATTTGTGGCTAAAGACAGTTTACAAGGTAAAGTAAAAGCTGTGTATGCAAACAAATCAAAACAAAGAATTTGTTCTCTGTTTCCCATCAACAGGCAAGTATTCAGCCACTCCCAAGCAGGAGGACTGATCATGCATAATGGTTTCTTGGGAATACAAGCACCATCACCCTGAACATCCCACCCTTCCTCCTTCTTTACCCCAGCTTTTATCTGAGCATGACGCCATGTGGTACAGGATATCCCTTTGGTCCATTTGTTTCCACTGTCCTGGCTGTGTCCCCTCCAGCTCCTTGTACACCCCCAGCCTCCTTGATCACAGGGCTGCATAAGCAGCAGAAAAAATCCTGATTCTGTGTAAGCACTGCTCTGCAACAGCTACAAATGTTGGTGTGCTATAACCACTTTTTAAAAAAATCAAAAATCCAAAACAGAGCAATATATGATCCTCTCTCAAGAAAATAACTCTTTCCCACCCAAGCCCATGTCACCCCACTTTTTCCAATCTTTTTTTTTTATTTTATTTTATTTTATTCCAGAGACTCTTGAACCATATTGGCAGGAAATCTACAAAAAAAATATGGTCTGCATGTAATGGCCTCCAGGTATGGGAGATTTTTAACTGAGTGACTAGTGTGAAGGATTGAAAGTGACAGAAAACTGAAGAAAGGATATGCTAACAACCAGGTACTGAACTGGTGCAGTACTAACATAAGTAGTGATGTTGTTTTTCTGTTGTTAACATATGAAGAGAACAAAATAACAGAATTAAGAAACTTGAATAGACAGTTGTATATTGTATTGATACAATTATAATATAATTATTGGTCTCTAATGGGATAAATATTGAGAATTTGTTTTCTTTTAAGGAAATATGTATGACTTTAAAATAAAATATACCCACCTATAAACAAACAAGTGAACACCCTTGGAAGTCTGTGCTGTGAAACAGAGTTTTCTGGGAAGCTTAATAAGACACAGCCAAAGACCCTTCCAATCACAGACTGTGAGAACAGTACCTATCCCTCTCTTTTGTCTTTCCTCTGGGGAAGATTCTGCTGATTTTCGTAATGGAGTTATTTAAGAAAATTGCTTTGATCACTGGAAACTAGTACTTAGCATTATACAGTCTTATCTGTACAGTTCCTACAGGTTAGTGCAAACTTTCAGATTATATTCAGTAGCAGCTGGGTGCTGTGAAGGTAGATGAAAATCAAATAGTGAAACGAGGTATCAATCTCCAGACTTTTGAGTGTTGTTAAGAATGACTGGCTTGGCCTTTCAAGAAACACAACACTGAAAATTATAGATGTATAATAAATATTGACATTTTTCATGTGTAGGGATGGAGACAGGAACTATCTTTTTAATTAAATTTATATTTCAAGGAGTCCCATATTCTATTTGCACTTTAAGTATTTACTGTGTATGACTGATGTTGATCTACAAGGAGACTTGCTTTGCACAATGGATTCAAGTGGATCCAATATGCAAGCTTTTAAATCTTTGATAATATCTGCTGTGGGATCCTGTGGAGTTGTACGCATGTTCTTGTGTTTTGTAAACAAATGCCAACCCATTTGGATTTATGAGAGACTGCTTTCTACTTATAATTTCCTAATTTCAGCAGACATCACATATTTTGGAATAAACAGTCATTTGCAAAGCCCATTTAGGCGTACAGATTTGCAGGCCAGCAGTAGTTAATGATGGCTAAATTCACATTCTATTTGATCATTCATGGCATTCATCACACTGGGCTCTGTCATAGGTGGGAAATGGAGGGTCACTGTAAGGAGCATTGCCCACTGCACACTACCATCATTGATTGCAACCTTCTTTTTGAAAGAAGGCTGTCTGAGAGCCTGTTTCCAGGCTTAATGTCATGTCCCTAAGCCATAGGTATATTGAAAGTCAAATCTTCAATAACGGGGGCAATGCAAAGCCCAGTTCTTAATTTCAGCTTAATCCTTAACATCCTTTATTGCCATTGTTAACTTATATGATGTTTATTCCTTCTTCCTACAACATCCTTCACTGCTACCCAAGATCGACTGTCTTAAGAGAGTGCTGTAGTTATTTTTGTTTGATTTCTTAGGACAATTAGTAATAAAAACACAAGCTGTGTGCTGGATACTTTCAGGCTTGATTAGATTTCAAACAGGAGATTTTTTTAGAATAGCACCTGGAGGAAACAATTGAAGCTGCAGAGGTAAAGGAACACACTGTTCTGATAAGACGCTTAAAAGTAGAATGAAAGCGCCTATGAATGTGAATGCAAACAAAGCCCTGCAGCCCTCTTTTACAATGCCTATGTCAAGTCAGTTTTTTAAGACTGCATCTTTTAACTGTTTTGTCTCCCTGTTTATAAATACAAATCAATCAAAACTCTTCTTGGCAAGGACAGAGATTACCTTTCTACATAGTGGTGGTTTTATTTTGGGGCTTCAAGGTTCTTAGAGACAGTTTTTTGTCATTCTGCATCCTTCTGGATGAGAAATCAGAAGTGTAAAAATATCAGTGTAGAGAGCTTTATCTGTTGAGGGATATCAGATTAAGTTGGACAGCGGGCTTTTAAATCCAATATTTTATTGCATAATGCATGCTGTTTTGGTAGTGTGGTGATTCTGTTGAGATTACATCTTTGGAAGTAGCACATTCAGTTTTCACTTACATACTCAGCTTTTTGTGCTAGAAATGCAATAGAACATTTGGAAAGTTCTTAGGTGCTGACCTCCTCATCTTACTGAGACTGCACTTATTCCATGACTGAAATAAACCTTGGAAACCTGAAGAGCAGAGTCATGAAGTGACAGTGTTTATTTAATTCTATAACTTGACTTGCCATATATATATATTGCTCTATTCTGGCTTGATGTATCCTTACAATGCCAGGTGATGTCTTTGTTTTGCTCTGATAACCAGGGTTCTTGGGGAATAGGTCAGCAGGCAACAATTTGCCACAGCCTAACTACTGTTCACAACTCAAGGACTACAAAGAGAGGGAATTTGAGAGAATTGCTTTGAAAGCTGGATCCAAAACATAAACATGCATCTTGTAGAAAAAATGGGGACTTTCTTCCAAGAGCCACATAGGAAATAGTGGTGGGCAAATGGGATTCTGCATGGAATATGTTGGCTACATTCTTAGGAGTGCTTCTTATAAAGCAAAATAGATACCGACATTTGTAGGTGGCTTTGTTGATGATCTGAAGCCTGGGTTCAACCTGCTGTCAGTAATAGTTTAAACAGTGCACAGTGAGTAGAAGTAGTTCACACATCACATGGTTCTGTCCAGTTATAAGGCTTCTTTTTCACATAGTCACATTTCAATGAGTGACGCAGCACTACTAACAATTTGCTTTAATACCATGTCTTTTTTTTTAATACTCTTATTTTATAATTGTGACAACTGAAATTATTCATCTAATTTAGTTATGTCTCTTTTAAGATGTTGGAGATTTATTATTTGATTGCCCTCATACATGTCTAATTTAAAAGTTACAGATAATTAAATATTTCTGTGTTTATTTTCTTGAATAGCTGACTGATGTCATGTCTCACATTCTGCAAAATTTTAGTAAAGGCATTTAGGACAAAGCTTGTTATTAAATGCAAGATGGATCCCACTTTTACTATCATTGTACTATATTTTTTTTTGCCATGAGTGTTAAATTCAACAGCACTGAAAAGAATACATGAAAAAGACCAACAGTCAGCTTGGAATTGTTGAGACCAAGTGAGTCAAGCCAATCTAATTTCCTTCTCCAATCCTCCCCATGGTAACAGGCCTTGTGGTTAGAGGAGATGGTAGGTGTAATGTACTTGACTTTGTGAAGGCTCTTTACATTGTCCTACGTGACAGTCTTACAAGCGGGCTGGGGAAACATCATGTGGAAGAAATTAATAGGTTGCAAAGCTGTTTTGAAGACTGTATTTAGAGCATTATCAGTGATCCATTGTCAAAATGAAAGAAAGAACTGCCTGGAATTCTGCAGGGACCTGTCTTGGCTCTAGCACAGCTTAACATTTTTATTAATGTCCTGGATGATGGAATAGCATGTGTGCTTATTAGATTTGAAACTAGATGGACTGCAAGAATGTCAGAAGACAAGGTTAGAGCTGAAAATGATCTCCACAATATTGAGAAATGGGCTATAACAAATAAGATGCTGTTCCAAGGAGAGGAATTTCTTTGTAGGAAAAGGAATAATCAACTGCAGAGCATGATCTGAGGGGCCACAAACTGAAAGGCAACAAACAGTATTATGTTGATGTGGATAAGGTGAGCAACTCCAAAAGACATACAATTCTGTTCAGCAGCAGTAGGGTCCTGAAGTACAAGATTTTGGTTAGACCTTTGGAAAAACACTTTAGCTATGTAGACATGGTGTACTAAAACAGATTGCCTGCACAAATTAGAGAAGTCAGTAAGAGAAGGTTTGACACAGAGGAGCCGGGGTTGGGCAGGAGTTGTTGGTGCTGTCAACGGGATTAGGAGGATGGATCCTTTGAGCAGTGGCTTGCTTAAAGCTGTTTTCTATCATGATCTCTCACCCATTTCTTGCATCTCTGAAGAAAAACCACAACATTCAATGAGCTGGATAAGGAGCAAGGCTCATCACACAGTCCATTAATCACAAACTACAAGAAACTTCTGCCACCGTTGCCCCAGCTATATGTTCAACCAAAGCCTGCTGGTCACAGTGTTCTGTGAAACTGGAGTAAAAAAAAGATCATTAAAATGTATATAGGAAATACCACATACAGACAGTTTGTGCATTTCATGATGACCATAGGCCAGTCACAAAAAATGGCTGAAGAAATTCCCTGAAGTGAATTTGGCAATTTTTCAGTTGCTTGTTTGTTAATGGAATGACAATATAATTGCAGATTCAAGCAGATTTTTTTTTTTTTTTTTAAAAAAAAAAAGAATCCGTGACAAATTTGGAATGAGTTTTGTAGTAGACAGGTATCTGATGGAACATGGATTTTCTCTTCCTAATTATAAATTAAATATTAATGTTACTTGAACATCTAATATCTTTAAATGATATACAGGGCCAATATCTTACACTGTGAGATTTCTTTCCTTATTAAAAGTCTTCTTAACTTCCCCCCTTTTTCTTTTTGAGCAACTTTTTGTTGCAATATTAGAACAAGACAGACCACTTGTATTTTCCATTAAAAATGTATTTGCAATTAAATTTATGCTCTCTGATTTCTCCTCTTTACTTTCAAGTTGCCTTTGGTTATAGAGCTATGTAAGCTAGTTTAATGGTGGTGGTGGGAGGCAGTATGCCCTACTCTACCCCATCTCCAATAATAAGACTACAGAAACACTCCTTTCTTTCTCAAACTCAGAGGATCTCCAGGTTTTAAGTGTGAGCCACCACACTGGTTCTGTTAGCCCTTGAGTGGGTGGAAATGGATTGTTGACTGTCTCTAGAGCACAAATAACTCTCTATAGCTGCTGGAATGGCAGAATCAAGGGTGTTTTTGTGAAGTGATAACTACCAAAAGCAGAAAGAAAAGCAATGCACTTGACAAGAGGAAGGTGCAGTACATCAGAATGATCTGATGTTCATTAAAGGCAAGAATAATGAGCAGAGTATCTTAGGCCTATTGCTCATTTTTTAATAGTTGTAGAAAGTAAGAAAAGAATGGTTACATTATTTTTATGTTTGGCAATGGTGAGATTATTGTACTGTGTTCATTTAGGATAGAGGATAAAATAATTTTTCAGTATTGTCTAAAGACAGCTCTGAGAAGAGTTGCAAAAAGCATCAAGCTAGCAAACTTGAAGAAGCATCACAGATTTATTACTTATCAAGAACGTCAAATGCATGGATTGATCAGATCTATAATTTTTATGAACCATAGTGAAAGCTGTTTAATACAACATATGAAGGCTTAGCAAAACATGAATCAATTTAAATGGGTATGATAAAGTGCCTCACTTTCTAATATATTGTGGGCATAGATGTAAGAGCATCACATGAAACGTTGTGACTGATACTATAACAAACAAATCGATGGGAAATACCACAGAAAAGAAAAGCTTTTTTTTAGCCCTTCTCTTTAGCTATGTGGATAAGGAAGCATGTCAAAAAACCTTTTCTGGACAAGGGTAGGTGAAGCCCCATTGTGAACATGCTATCCCAGGTTGGAACTGGCAACCTCCTGAAAGCTGTAAGGAATTCAGCATCTTGCTGTAATATTCAGCACAGATCCTCTGATTTCCCTCTGCAAGAGGAAGTGGTGGATGGAGACAAGCTTTGCCAGTGCACTGGGAATGTCATTAGTGCCAGGGGATTGATAGGGAGCTGGAGACAGTCGTTCCGGGTAAATCTGTACTGTCAGTATAACCCTTTTGGATTCCTGCAGTTCCTAATGACTGAAATTCAATTTAAAATGTATATTAAAGACATATTGGTTTAAAGGATTGAAATCATTTTCTCTGAAGAGTATAATGTTTTTACCTTCAATCTTATCTCTTATTAAATATATTTTTATAATGAACTGTGAGTATATTGGAAACAAAGGTTTCATTCTCAGTGATGAGCCTGCCTCTGTCTGGCAGGTGATGCAGTTAATTTTATGCGTGGCTACTGAATACCAGTCTTTTCCCTCAGTAACTGTGACCCAGATAGTGGAAGACTCTCATGTCTTAATTGCTTGACCCTGAAATTAGCACAAGTGGATGGGCCTGAACAGATAACCAGTCTGATGTGACATAGAAGAAGGGGCCATTAATGTAGTCAGTAGAATGTAATATTTGAGAAACTATTTTCTTGATTGGAATCATTTATTTCACTTTCCAGTCCATTTCACTCCCTTTTTAGTATTTTATGGTTGGCTGATGTGAAGGGTAGCAGATTAGTTGTTTAATACCTGTTAGCAGGTCAGCTAAACTGCTGAGGCACTAAGATAAAGTACCGTATAGTATTGAGAACATAGAAAAGGTAACACTTGATTGTAAACTGAAATACAAGCTTTATGGTTGACTTTCTGCATAGTTATGGTTTAATTGTTTAAGATATATATCCCTGAGTACTTGGAGGAGAGGATAGTATTTACTTAAAACTTGCCTCAACTCCAAAATCATTCTTGTTTGAAAGGTGGGGTCTGTGTATTGGGAGGGGATCTTTTGTATCTTTGACTATTTAAATGCTTAAGAGCAAAGCTGAGAAGTGGATTGCTACTGGCTATGCATTCAAGAAAAGTGAAGAAAACTTCTAGCTTGTAGGTCTGAAGGGTGTTAGAATTAAGATATAACTTGTGGTGTAGGAAAGGAGGGTAGGAAGAAGGTCCTTCTTGAATAGGAAGAGTATTCAAGAATGGTCTTATAGGTCAAAACATATCCTGTTGATGTCTTGGTGCTTAGAGTGCTTCATATGCCTAATGTGAGAAAGTCCAAAGTGTTAGTTGTTTTCTGTATAGGCTTTGTTAACTTCAGACAGCCTAGGCAAAAGCAATAAATCCCAGCACTGTGTGAAGTAATTCCGCACCATATATCATTTGCAGTTTGTCATAAGAAGAGGGAGTTGATGCAGAGTTTGGGGGGGGTGGGGCTGAGGTGAGGGGAGGGAAGTAGTTGTGTCTTTGTAGAGATTGTTACTTGAATGGACGTTTGCTTTGTATTTGCAGCTCCTCCTGACAGCTCCTTCAGGAGGTGTGTCCTGCAGGATAAAAAGCAGACTGTTGTCAGCAACGATGGTCTGACCTCATTACTGGGGCCAACAGGTGTAATATTTAATCACAGCCTTAAAGCCTCAGGAAATTCTGAACTTTTTCCAAGATTGGTTGGGATTAGCCCGACCCTTTGATGTTAGTTTAGACATCCCATGGAGCCACCAGTTGAAGAGAGCGAGTGAATTCTCACTGGCTATGGTCCTGGGCTTCTTAGGCGAGACATCTGTGAAACCAATTTGTGTGGGAGAAATTGGACCAAGAAAGAAAACTATTTCATTCTAATTGCAATTCCCAATTGTAAAGCTGGAGGTGAACTGCCACTGACAGGCTCTTAAACTAATTAACCAAACAGTCCAGTACCCCATGCTGTGTAATGTTACACAACTATGCATAAACAACTCTGCTGAAGATTTATTCCGACCCCAAACTTTGAACAGGCACTGCTGAAGTCAAACGCTGTTTGATGTGTCAGGGTGATCTGCAGTCCTCCTGTCTGATGCACTACATGCTTGACTCTAATTAACGGTAATCAAATAAGGAAAACACTAATCAGTATTCAACAGCTATTACCTTCAGTTTAGCAGAGAGAAAACATAATTTCAGGAGAGAAATAAACACGTGGTATTATGTAGAACTGCAATAAATCCTTTTAAGTGGCTATGTGAATTTTTTTTATTATTGTAACTTCCCGCTAAATTGTTATGTAAGGCCTTAGGGGATAAAAAGAAGGGACTGGGGAGGAAGGAAATTCCTTATTCTCCAGATTCACTGTTTGCCTAAAATTACCTCCATTGAGTTTTGTTGTTGTACTGTAGCTGACTGCATTTTTCATCTCTCTTTACTTTGGACATAAAAACTCTAAGTTTTGTTCCTTCCTTACCAAACACGAGGAAACTCTTATTTTCTGAACTGTATTTTATAGGGAAGCGTATTTTCTTAAAATGTCACTATACATAGCTTACTCTGGTGCATAAGTATTCATCATTATTTTGTAAATGGGAAGTCAGCAGGAGGGCTCCCATGAATTTCGGTAACTACCACACCATGATTTGATTCATATGCTCCACTTCTCACCTCCCTGAGATCTTAAGGAAGCTTTAAAAATTTTGTGGGATGGTAGAAATATGGTCTCTCAGATCATGCTCATCACTGGGATTGAGCTATGAATCCTTGTATATTTATGCTACATTGTTTCTTGATGAACCAAGATTACACAGAAGAAAGTTACTTCCAAGAGGTCATCTCCATTACCTGGAAGCTTCCTATGGCTGGCAAAGTATAGGCATCTCCAGAAAATATTTTTCTTCTTTAAAGGATTGTAACTTGTGCGTTTCCTGACATACCTATGCATCAAAAAGAGATGGCCTTTGACTGTAAGTTAGTTGTTCATCCCTTGCACACAGTTCTGCATTCTTTTTAGTCTATCTGAATCACTGTTTTGCACAAAGTCCTTTGAACCCACTCTAAAATAGACATTGTGTGTGCTTAGCTTCAAGTTCTTTCCCCTTTCCCTGTGTTCCCAAGGACACAAACGGATGCTCTGTGACAGAAGGCCTTATTTCCTTTAAGTACCATGGGTTTGTGCATAACTGTAAGCAATTTCTCTCCTGAATGTGCAATTTCCCTTGGTGATGTTTAAAGGAACATTTTTAATTCTATTTTTAAACTGTTAGAAATAGCTCTCCGGAGCTTCTGCTGCTGAATGCTAATAACTTTTCATATTAGCATAAAATGATAGTTTTATCAAAGATCACAGTTTGGGGGAAAAAATGGTACTATTTGCATCTCCAGAGGCAAGGGGAAATTGTTCATAGGCTTATGCTGGTCTTTTTCCTTTCCTTCAGCTTCCATAGCTTTGTTAATACTAAATTAAATTAAATGTGCTAAAGGAGAAGTGGTGACTGTTCGCTAATATGCATGCTAGCCTTATCAGACCATGTTACGAGAACACCACTTTTTTTCCCAGATGCATATAATTTTAACACCTGCTCATCCCCAGACTTCAATTACTTGTTCCTAAGTCTATTTATAACTACAGCCTACAGCTGCTGTTGGTTGCTTTGGTATTTTTATACTAGCCCATATGGCTGAAAGAAAATGCAGAGATGTACATGACGGAACAGAGGGCAAAATAATTGTCTGGAAAACCCAGACTGCTGTTCAATACGTCTGGAAATAGTGTAGCAGCATGCAGAGTTCAACTTACATCATCTTAGTTTGGTGTAGGAAAAGGATTTGCAGCCAGAGCCGTGTCTCAAAATCAGCTTTCTTGTTTACGATAGCCTACTGAATACCAGTTGAACTGCTTCTGGTAGACCAACAAATACCCTTCATCAACTAAAGCTAAGTGGTCTTGTCATACAGGGACACTGAAAGCTGCTCCTGCTCTTCTGCACCACACTGCACAAATGCTGTAGATCTCCAGCTAAACCCAGCTAGGACTGAATAAGGAGAAAATACATCCGTTGTTGTTCAATCCAGCCATTGTCTTCCAGAAACGGTAACCTGTCAGACTACACTGTAAAACATCCACACCTTTTCCATTGGTTACTGTTTGAAGGTTTCTTTTGGAAACACATTTTGTGCAGGGCTGTGAAAGTCAGAGGACTGAGATGAAGCCACTAATATTTGGAATATTTCAAAAAATACGGTTGGTGGTTTTACATTATAGACCAGGTCCTACCAAACACTGGATATTTTCAGGAATCTATAGGACTTAAAGACATTCATTCTTGTTCCTACTCCTTCATAGCCCTCCATACATGAAGGTTCTGGAGATAAGTGAACTGTGGACCATGTATACAGCAATATTTTTCCATTTCTCCTCCTGCAGCCCAAGTACCTCATGTCAAGACATTCCTGCTCCTGTCCACAACAATACACTGTCATCTGGAACTTGAATCTGATCTATGATGCTGTTACAAGGAGTTCAGACGTTCTTGTGCCCAGTCTCTGACCATCACTCGTGGAGTTATGGCCCAGTAGCAGAATAGATGATTGTTTCCTCATTTGCTGAGCTCAGATAGTTGAAATAAATGATGTTTATAGATCAATATGAGAAAGTTCTATCACCAGCACCTTTTCACTTTAAAAATCAGCAACTTTGCATGCATTTCTTAAAAGTACCCATTCTATCCTTTCTCTGTCTTCCTTCTATTTTCCTTTTACCCTGATACTCTTGATACACTACAAAGCATTTATAGAACTGTAGTCTTTGAGAACTGTAAAAACATGAAAATGTTTATTCCCTCATGGAGAAAAAAAATGTGTTTTTGTTTTTCACTCTTATGTCTCTAAAGCTTTTAGTTACTAATTGTACCTTCATTGTTCTTTATGGCTGTATGCTGTGGTCAGTGATAACATTAATTGCTTCCCTTCCTGGTACTTTAACATGACTTCATGAATCATTCAAGCTGTAATAAGTTCAGTAGCTACCACTATAATTTCATTTTCTTACAGACTTGGACTGTATAAATTCTCTATTTTTAATTAAATCTTGATCAAACTATCCTCAGTTCACACTGCCACAATTTTAGGACAATTGTTTCCCTCATCTTTATCCACTGGTATAGCACAGAGAGAAAGAGGGTAAGTCAACCTTCCTAAGTTTTGAACCATCTCTTGGCACACCTGTCTTGTTGGCTGTTTAACAAGCCTGAAATACATGAGAACCTCAGGTGCCTGAAGCTGGGCCAGTCCAAGTACCTGTGCCATATATTGCCTCAGTTTTTGTGGGAGTGCTTCCTGTGATACCTTGTACTTCTAATTTTACCAGAATCAGTGAGCATTGGTTTTACTGGCCATTTTATATGGACTTTTTGCTTATGTGGGTTGATCAGAGATTTTGTCCTAGTAGCCATAGTGTTTTGGAGAGGAATTCCATGCATAAAGTCTGATAAAGACCAGGCTAAGGTAAATCTGCTCTTCATTTCACTTCTTCCCCAACGAATTCCACACTGATATTCTTTCTGGGAGACAGCTGGTGAAGGGTCCCTTGCCAACTTGTACAGAAAACAAGATGTTCCAGTGTGATAGGGTTATTGTGAAGGCAGTGAGTCTAAACTTCTACCACTTTTTTTTTTTTTCTGTATTTTTTTAATTTTCTGGAGAGACCACCTCTGAGAATACTGATGTTTTTTCAGTCTGTTTTCTGTGAAAACTTGTCACAAGGGTATCAATGTGGTGTATGATGGACTGTCTCCTGTTCCATAGAGAATGGAGTAAACTTACTCATGTATGTCATACAGGGCATTGGAGTGTTCCAAAATGAAGTTGAAATATTGACTTTAAAACTTTCTATTTCAACAGCTACAAACCATTCTTTTGCATTTACCTGAGCACATTCCAAACTACCATACACGGTAGATTTGATTTTGATAAAGTAACTTCTAATTTCTCTTAATAACACTATTTTTTTGATTTGATATAGACTTGTAGCTGGATACATTCTGCAAATATTTCTAAGACCTTCTCTAGGAAAAAAATAAAATAAACTGTTTAGATTCCTTGGTTATTTTACTGATTTTATTTCTCATACAAGATCATTTATTCATAGTAACATCTCATCTCTTAAGAACTTGACAGGAAAATTCTCAGTGGAGGATAAATTCCTACCTTCAGCATCATAAGGGAGATTAATTTATTTTTGTTAGCAGCAGTTTTTAGCACTGCTGAAAGATGTCAAAATATCTGCACTTGAGTGTGAAGGTCTCTATTTTATCAGCTTATCAGACAGCGTACGTGCAATAGTGCTTTCAGATTTCTGAAATGTCACTGTGTTTTTATTATGAATTACCATGGGCATTGACAGATTTCACCTCCAGGATTAGATACTTAGGGATTAGATGGGAGGATGTGTCTTAATGAGAGGATGTAATATGAAGATGGGAATCATTTCAAGGTAAATGGAGAAGACTCCAGGTAACTCAGTTTAAGCCTAGACTCTTCTGAACTGTGATTACTTTAACACTGAGCTAAATACTTTGTTCATTTATTTGAAGTCCATTTAGTATGTAACAGTGTCCCTGCTAATATTGTGCTTTCATGGATATTGCAGAGTGAAGATCTGTCTGTGTAGGTAAGGCAAGCCTGTTGTCACACTGGATGACTGGGATCATCCAAAAACCCTCAAATACTTTTGAAGTTGTGTACATTGTGTCTGATTTCCAACCTGAGATAAGGAATAAGGTACTCAAAATGCCATACAAATGTCCTGAACTGTCATGTTTCCAGAACAACAGGTCTGAACACTGCACTAAATATGTGGACCACTGTAATGTGCTCCCTTGTCCTATCTTCTGAACTTGTCTGCTGACAACGCAGCTTTTCCCAGAGATACGTTTGTATTCTGTAGGAAGCACACCATGCATGGTTAACAGCTCTTTTCTGTATAGTTAAGCTCTCCTTTCAAGTAATTACCTTCAAAAATCTATGCAGTTTATGTTTTAGTTCTATGTGATAGATTTTAGCATGACAACAGGAACACAGACTTATCTACTTCTTTTGCAATGTATTTTTTTGTTGTATTTGTTGTTTAAAAAGTGTGCTTGGTTAGTATCCAGTGTCTGGATCAGTAAACTGGCTGCTATGAGATTCAGACAGGACTGGTTAAATCAAATTAGCACTCCACTGATTAATTTAGAAAACCCTAATGTTTTCTGGGCTTGTGGCATATCATGTTCCCAAGATCCTGCTTCTGAGAATACAACTGTTAAGGAAAGCAATGTAAAATGAAGATGTGATTTGATGATTTGTTAACCAGAGCAGCCTGTCTTTTAAATATATCAGGGACAGAGTTCTCAACTAACCAAGTTCCTTATCTTCTCTTAAACCAAGTACTAAAGGTTAAGAGGAAAAAGTAAAAATTCTTAAAGTGGAACAGGGACTCAGAATAGAAACTTTGTTTTCTCCATAGAAGATGACCCTCCACAGAGGAGAGTTGAGGGCATTCCTGTATTTAAAGCTGTAAAGATTGATGTTTAAGGGCATCTAGTATGCTTGTAGTTAACTGCAGCTAATAGCTCTCTGGGCAACAAGTTTCCTAAAACACTGAAACCCAACTTTCTTGGGTCAACTCAAATGTACTATATGCAAACAGCAGTTTAAGCTACCTCTCAATAACAGTTCTGAATGCAAAGCTCTTCTTGTAGGATTATTTGTATGATGATAGCTGTAGGTGCACCTGTAAAAGACAAGCTTCACACATCAGGTTTGTGTTTCCCAGAGTATGAACGCTTGCCGATGACCTACAAGTCACAGAGCAGTGGTGAAATGTCAACTTTTCATGACAGACAGGTCTCCTGTACACAGTGAAATGGGGGCTCTATCCAGCAAAATATCTTCCTGAGCTTTTTGTTGGCACACAATAGAACTCTGAGAGAGAAGTCTCTAAGTGTGAATTGGTCATTTACTAAGTCTTACATAAGTAATGAGTGGGAAATACTTAGGTTTGTGACAAAGTTCTTATGAGCCAACTTCAGAATTGCTCTGATCCAAATCCAAAGGATTGTTCTACAGAAAATAATGGTGCAGTTAAACTGGATATAGCTAAGCTTACCTACCATTCCTAAGGATTAAATCTTATTTTCTTTCCTCACAGTTCTCACTAAACTCTAGTTTGCTTGAGACTTTACATCTTCTGCTTAAGTTTATCAAATCAAATAGTTTTGTTGAGCTCAAGTTGTTTTTCTGCAACAGAGCTTTCTTCCTTCTGCCTTCCTATCAGGGTTTTTTCAAAACTCAGAGTAGTTGATTCTGTTCAGGAAATCACATATTTAAATGTTAGGCAGTATTCATCAGTTGATTTGCTGACCATAGTCACACGACATGCTACACAAAGCAGCCACAGTCCTTAAAATGTTCTTCTCATCTGGACACATGGAATGGGAGGCATGATATTTGCAACACCTACTTCTGAGTCTCTCTATGGCTGACAACAACCTCTTCTTTGACACTTGCTTGTCTGGCATTTGGGATTTTTGCTTGGAGGCAGGTCACTGGTTTGCTAGCAAGAGGCTGATTTTGGTTAGGTACAATTGACATAAACAGGCAGGAAATTCACTTGAATTCTTTTTATGGCTTTGCAGCTGCTCTGGGTTCCCCCTCCCTGGGCTGTAGGACAGGTGGCTATGCATAGCTGAGCTCTTTGGGAGGGCTTCACAGTTCTGTCCCTGCTATGATATTGCATCTGCTAAGAGGCCTGGAGCATCCTGCAGGCTTCCTGAGCTTGGAGTTTGCTCTCAAGGAGTATCTACATATCATTACCTGAGGTTTTCAAAAACAGGAGACTCTGCAACAACTCTTAACATCTGCCTTGCCTTTTTTTTTTTTTTTTTCTTTTTCTGGGTTGGCAAATGCCTGGGATGACTACAGCCCAGTGCATCTTTTACTACTTCATAAAGTACATGGCTGGTTTCCTTGTGTGTTCTCGACATTAAATTCCCTTCTGTCTAAGCTGCAGTGCCACTGTGCCATCAGACCGGTTATCACACAGCCTCTTTCTGACTGCTATTTGTAAGTTCTTTTATACAATGTACATGTTTTCTGTTGGTTTAAGTCCTTTAGAAACCTGGGGGGAGCTTTGTGTTGTTGTCTGATTTGTTTTGTTTGTTTTTTTTTGTAAACGAGTTTCTCTATCACCAGCTACTACACTGAATCTTCATTTCTTTTTCAGCCTCAGGTCCTAGAACTAACTCCCTGTGATGATTAGAGACTTAAAGACTTTTTTTGTTTTGTTTTTTCCTTTCTTTTTGTCTTTTATCTCATAAAACATGAAAGTGATTACAGGAGACTGCGACACACAGAAATAACTGGAAAAAGTTTAAGTATTGGCTTTGGAACCAAACATAAAGTTTAACACAGAATGCTGAGAGTCAGTAGGATTTTCCATATTTGCAACCTATAAGATTACCAGAATGAAAAAATCTAATGCCTGTGTGAAAGTAATTGCACACATATTACGGACTGTACAAACAGTTTTCAGAGTGACTTTAAAGGAATTAAGGGTAAATAAAATGGGTAGATTCCTCAGTGTGAAGATGCATTAGATGATTTGTGCCATATTGCCATTCATTGTTCTCCTGTCTTTGAAGCATCACTTCGCCCCTTGCATAGCATGATGGTTAACTACTGTATGACAGCTGTCAAATACAATTTGTTAAAAAAGCACGCATCCTCCAAAACTATCAAATCCCCTCTTGCTTTTCAGACAGGATGCTCATTAATCTTAAAATGATGGCTTAGGTTTGTAAGAACTGTGGCACTTAGTTATAAAGATGCCACATGTAGTTACAAAGGTGTCACTTTTCATACTTGCTCTTTAGCTCGTGCTCGGATCGTACAGCATATATATGCAACTAATAATATTGTGAAAGGAGTACAGCTTTTCATCAGCCTTTGTATCAACTCTTCCCAAGACAAATTATGCACTCAACAGCAGACCTTGTAGTCCTGAATCCCCATGAACACAGCAGAATGACTTAAAAATGCTAACATGCAGAAACATTTAATGCAACAGTATGTATTTTTGTAATGGCCTTTGGATTTTAATGAAATAGGATAGATTTATCACTTTTTGAAAGCAAATGATTAACAGACTGGTTTGGAAGCAACATATAAGTTGTCAGGTGTACAAGCCATTCTTCAAAGCTGAAAAGGTAGTAGTAAACTTCAAAAACCAAATACATATTGGGAGCAATCTTTATGACTTCACCTAGGTAGGCATTGAGATTGTTTGAAAGAGAGTAGGAGCTGATATCTGTAGAGTGCAAAGGAGTTGGGAAAGAACTTATCTGTATAGAAAGGGCAGAGCCAGTACGGTTATGATTTATCACTCAGAAATTAATGATCAGAAAAAGGAGTGATTGACTTGAGTTGTCTCACTGGCAAGTTTTTGTCTGACTTTACTCTGGTTTGAAATGGTTGTTGAAATTAATCTTTGTAGTCACTGCAAGGACACCTGGGACAATGGGTGAAATGTTACACTCCCAGTAATGCAGAGGCAGCATCCAGGAATACCGATGGCTTGGTTACAGGGAGATTTTACTGCATCAGTAATGGAGAAGATATGACAAGTTTCACACTTTTTGCTCAGGCTTGCTCTAAATTTAATGTATTTGGAGTTCTCCTTTCAGGATAGGCTCATCTTATGTAGCAGGAATAGGGAAGCATCTGAAGACTAGAGTGGTTGGTTCTAGGAGTTATTTCCAAAAGAAAACCCCACCAACCAACCAACCAACTAAAAATGCTCTACATGCTCTAATTGGTTGGTGTTTTTTCTGTATAAGTACTGGCTCTGAATGACATAAAGCAAACATGAGGCTGGGACCAGAGACCTTTTCTGAAGTTCTTGCAGTGTTTTGGTGCTTCTTTCAAAATCTGACTTAATTCCTTAGATGAATGTCCTGCTAACTGCTCTCTTGGTTGCAGGGTAGGTATATTCATCTCAGAGCAAACCTTGGTACCTGAGGACTTAGTTGTGTAAGACAGATTTTTGGGGGGATATTTCAGATTGTTACTGTTTTTGACAGGAATAGATACACTATTTTTGCGGGGGAGGGGAGGGAGAAGGGGAAGAGTTTTTTGTTTTAGTGTGTATTGTTCCTTCTGAGCTACCATTTTTGTGGCTTAACGTACATGAGAAATTGTATGTTAAAGTAGTACAATATTGTACAATAAGGGAGTATTCTAAGTCTGTTTCATGAGATGATGACTTCCCAAATCTGTGGGAGAAATCCGTGACAGAATGACAGAAGCCAGGTTTCTTGTGAAGACAATCAGAATGTCATCTGAGTGTCTTATCTTATTTGCATACAGAGGCAAATCTAGTTCTCCAAAGCAACCCTTTAAAAAGTTACTATAGTTTAGGGCTTTCTTGGTGCTTGTTGCTGTCTTGCCATACATATTCTGTTTCACTTTCTTCATAACATGTGCCAAAGAGAAATGTGTTTGGAATGGTCTTCTCTGGGGAGATGATACAGTACTTTAGTGATCAATAATTTACTTTCTTTTTAGAAGAATGTCTGTGCACCAATTTTCATTCAGATTGACTGACGGTGGTGGTGCATGACAGAGATGAGCAAATATTATGGGCTGTTATTAGTTTCTTTTGCTTTTTTATTCTTATGCTGATGGCAGAACTTTCTGACAAAGGGGTGAATACTCATATGATCATTCTTAACATGATCACAGCACTTAGGATAATAGCTCAAAAGCCTGTATCAGCTTGTTCACATGCAGTTGAAAAAGCTCACATAATATCTTAAAAAGCACAAAAATACCTCAAACATATTTGAAAATCTCAAAAATTATTTTTTTTTCTTTTATGTCTCTTAAAATATATATTATGTTCCCATTAAAGGTAGTTATACAATGAAGAACAGTTACTGGAACAAGCAGACAATCAGAACATAACATTCAGTTCCATTCATCTTCAGTTATGAGCAGCAAGAGAAATAAATGCAAATAGGGAAGAAAATGTATGTAGGCAGAGATAAAGCCAAGTATAATCACACTTAACGCTAAAAAAGCTCTGTTTGACTTATTCACAAAATGCCACCTGTGAAAAACATTCTCAGCTTGGGTTTCTGGCTCCTCTGACATTTGATTAAAGCTGGAATTAAGCAGCCCTCATTAGAACTTCAGGAGAATGAATTATACTTAATAAATGTATAGCATGTGTACCTGATACGAATGCCAGCACTGTACACCCTACTATTAACATCCAATTATGTTGATGAATAGCAACTTAAACTATAATTTTGTAGAGCTATAAATTTTTAGTTTTAATATGCTGCCACTTGTATGTTTACTGTGGCAGAAAACCAAGGCAGTCATGTGATGACAACAGCTTGGTACCAACTCTCTGACATACCAGAAAGGCAGCACTGATGTTGGGACTCAGCAAGGAGGGAGAAATGGTGGAAGGAAAAAGGAAAGAAAAAAAAGTATCAAGGCCACTTGGTTTGGAGACTTTCTGTGGATTAAGTACTTTGAGTAAAGCCATTTGTGGTGTGGTAAGTGCTCATGACGGATAAATTCTGGCAAAACAGAAATATTTACAGCTGGAAATACTTGGCACTGAGATGCTTTTTTGTGTGCTTGCCAGTAAGCATTGATTCAGACTTTGTCTTCATAATACATTTTTAAGCAGGGTTTCAAATAAAAGCAAGAGGGAAATAAAATTATATTGGCTTTGATTGACTCCTGCTCATTTCTATCAACAATGATGGAACAAACTGTCACAAAATATCAAGTGACTGTAGCAAGACACTTGGAAGCTGTTCAGGTTTCTATAGGATCATCACGTTTTTACCAGTAGCACCACAGACCTATTTAGCAAATATTTTCAGGTCTGTTGACAAGAGGACAGGGGCTTCCAAATGAAGATGTCAAAGTATCAATTCCCCTGAAGTTATGGGAGAAAAAACTGTTTGAGTATGGGCTGTGGTGTGGTGATGGTAAGTGGCATTGTCTAAGGCAAGAGGAAGCCCCACAGAGGAATAAGGAGAGAGGCTGGCGAATTTTTTCATATTCTTTTCCCACTTTCCCTTTGTAAATGTGGGCAGTGACTACTACATCTTGAAACTTAGTTGTTTTGAGAAGTGGATGGCATGTTGCAAGAAGAAGTAGCTGGCTGCTCCCAGGATGTTGTGACTTATTGTGTCTTGTATTTCTTTGGAAAGCATTCAGTTCCCAGTAGCTTGAGCAAATGGGAATCTTTGAGCAAATGGGAATCTTTGGCTGGAATCATTTGCTCTTCTGTAGGAAATTAAATCTTGACTATAGAGAACATGGTGGTGAACAGCTTCCCCCTTTTGTGAATTTCATTTACATCCTTGAAGTAGTGTTTTTTTGTTTGTTTGTTGTTGTTGTTGTTTTTATTGAACCAGAAGTATTTTCTGGTCTTCTGATTAAGTATATGCTGACTAAAACTACATGGTTCAGCAAGGGTGCTGAACTATTCACTGACAAATATTATTCTGTCTTATGTGTGATGCTTATTGGAAGCTTACAAAATGTGCATTGACTGGAATGTAATTTGGCTGCATACCATCTTCTATAATCAGAAATCCTGTGGTTGAAAATTTGAGGGCAGGTGAGAAAGAAAAGTATTGTCCCTTGATACTTTGTAAATCAACTTGTTTTAATAGTGGGATCACAAACCCAGTAACCCACTGAGTCATTGCTAAATAAAAACAGATCCAGAAAGATACTGTATTTTTGTTATTTATTTTTTTAAGAATTACTATAGAGAGGGAGTATTCCCCAAGGATATCAAACAATTTTTATTTTTTAAAGACTTTTTTCATAACAAAAGGGAGATGTTTTAATGGAAGTTACTAATATTAATTACAAAACTGCATTTGTAGCAGATACATTCATTCCCTTTTCATGGTGTTCTATAAAGCTTTCTGAACAATGCAGGGAAAACAAGGCCATTTTTGAGTTGCAAATTAATCCCTTTTGTTAATTGTTCAGCTGTAGAGGTAAAATGTCTCACAGAATACTTTAGAATCCAGATCATGTGAGCTAATAATGTTGTTCTTGCTAAATTGAGAAGCTGTCTTTATACTAATTTCTTCCTTTCTGTCTAAAAATGTAGGAAAGTCTAATTCATGCTGCCCTCCTAGAGTTTTATTTTATTATTAAAGTTTTATTCCCAAAAGGTACAATAATGTACTTTGGTCTTATACTTTAAAGAAAACAATCACAGTATTTGCTTAAAAAGATAAGTTCTCCCCCCACCTTTTTTTTTTTTTCTTGACAGTGAATGTGAAGCACAGTACAATGTAATAGTCAGGTTTCAGATTAGATCAACAACTGTGATTCAAAGGATTTTGTATTCTCTTGGATTTTGTGTAATTCTGTTGGATTTCACAATTGCCTGAGCTGAATTTTGATATAAGCATTGCCAGGGAATCGCTGCCAGTCTTTAAATTAAATTTTTTTTTTTATATCAATTTTGTGATTTGGGATCTAACTTAAAAAAAAAAAAAAAAAAAAGGCTCTAGATCTGGTGGGTGCACATGCAGCTTGGAAACACCAAATCTGAAGCTACGAGCAAGAAAAACCAAGATGCTGAACAGGAAGTAAGTAAAACAATTATAATTCTATAATTCAAAAAAAAAAAAAAAAAAGGCAGAGTGGTTGTGTTTTATTGCATTTTACCAGCATAAGAGTGAACTTTTTCATTACTCTCCTGCTCTCAGATGAAGCAGTCCCTATTCTATTCTATTTAACTATGCTGTAGCCATTGGTGAGGACAGTCCTGGTGTGTGAAATTCTAACTGGTCTTGTTGACTTAGCGTACTGTCGCCACTAGAGACACATCCCACCAATCATAATTGTAGCTTTGTTTGTTCTTCCAAGGCATTTCAAAGCTAAGTGTAAGTTCTTCACATTTTTACTCTTTCAAACATCACTGCCCCATCTAATGACACAGGGATTTGAGGAATGGATAAGAGGGATTGCTCTAGAATCTCGGGATATACAGAGATAGGGAAATAGATATTATTATATAGACATATAATTATATATGTAGTACTGCTGCTGGGAGTTGAAATGCCCAAAACTAAAGCATGTTGCATGTGTCCTTCCCTGTAATTTTGACCAACATTCCCTTTTTTGTGTGTTGCTTGTCCCTAGGAAGAAATACAAAGCTCATTGTTACAAGTAAGAATTTATTCTTCACAGCTGCTTGTTTTCTCCTTCGTTGGGTACTCGTGTTTGCTCTCTGTAACTAGCACCATAGCTTTGTGTGGGTGCCCTTGGAAGTGGAACTATGTGTATTCTGTGTATTCTTTCAGGTGTGCAAATAGCAAAAGCCACTTTAAATTTAGTACCCAAACTAGTGGAACAAGAAGGTTCCTCTAAGCTGATTATGAATGAAGAATAAGGGTGTAGGAAAGGGGAGATACAAAGGAGATACTGTTGCAGGGCAGCCAAGGAAGGAAGAAGCAACAGTGACCCCTCTATTAAAAGAAGCTTGTTTATTTAAGACAAGGAAGGGAGAATTGCAGAAAGGTGGTCTTGGGTTTCAAAGTGCTTGCATAATTAGGACCTTGCTTGGAGAAGTGACTTCTAGCAGTTTGATAATGCTTTCTGAAACCTGTATTTGGAAATACTTCCCCAGGAGGCTGACAAGACATTGTGTGTGATCTTTACTAGTCTGAAATTCTTCCGCACTTCTCTCCCAGAGGTGAAGTCTTAGAGTTACATGGCAGTTTTAGATTCTTATTTTGAGGCCTTATGCTTCATCTGAAACTGAAATGCCCTTTGTTATAAATTAAAAAGACCAATAAGGTCTCTATAAAAGCATTGCAAAGGGTATAATTACATTCCCATCACTGTACAAAGGAGGCATTTATGAATGCTTTGTGGTTTCAGTGAGCTGCTATGCTTACCCCTTTCAAGAACAGTTACATTATAGTACAACTTTCAGTGTTGTCTTCTATTATTCTTATTATTTTATTTATTCATTTTTAATGGCAAACATGTTCCTGTAATTGTCTGCGCCTGTGAATAGTTGCAGCTAATGTCAGAGTCTTTGGCTTTAAAGGTCTTACAACCTTCTGTCTTATTAAATCAGCAAAATATTTATTGTTATCAACATGATTCTCCAATTAGCTTTTAATTAACTATGCCATTGCTCTTCACTTTCCGGTGTTTGAGGCAGCACTGAGATCTGTTCCTGTTCTTCCAAATCCATTTGTTGTCCTTTGAGACTGCTCATCCTATCTCAGGCATGTCTCTGACAGCCAGTGTTTTCAGTGTGCTGTTAAGCCACCACTTCACCCTGTTTAGATGTTCTGGATGCACTGACTTCCTTTGCTCAATATTTATTACAGTTAACAGAATGAAATGGAAGCTGAAACCCCTTGGCTAAAACTTGTCCACTATTTCTTCCGCTGTTTGCTTGCATCTCCAAGTAACTGTATTGGAAATACTTCTGTTTTCCTTTAAATATTAGTTTATAGGAACATATTTTTGGATGTGTTATGTCTAAACATCTGCCCTGATACCTGAACAATAACATGGTCCTGAACTGCCAGCAATGGGTCCTGAATTAGGACCCATTATGTCTTGGACTTAGTACAGGATTTTCATTTGCAAAGTATTAAAACACAGAGAAACAAAGCTGTGCATATCAAGCTGGCTAGCAGCCACGGCGTAGGCAGCAGAGAATTACTCAGTGGTTAAATTATTGGTAGTAAGAAACAGTAACGGAAGTGAAACATGCTTTTTATAATGAGTATTTCATAGGAAAAAAAAAAAAAGAAAAAAGAAAAAGAAAAGAAACGTATTTTCTTTTATAAGTGACTTGACTTGAGTTCAAGAGAAACATCATGAGCAAAGCGTTGTGGCAACCTCTCTGTCACAGGCTGTTTTTATTCTTAAAGTGGCGCGGTTATTGAGAGCAGAAATGCTGAGGAAAAGCAACAACCCACTCTAAGACAAAAGGGCTAAGTTAAGTTCCTTTGCTTTATATTTTGCTTTTATTTGGGATAAATGCAGAAATGCAAATGGCATCAGGATATAATGTAGGGTAGGATAAATTGATACTTGGTACTAGTTCAAACTGTTGGACAAAATAATCTCTTGCAACAGTATGTTACCATCAGGGAGTAAAGAAAGCTTTTGATCTCTGTTCAGGTGAGAAAGATATCACATAGGTATTTTTTGTGTAAATGGGAATTTCATGGTGAATGCTTTGTAATTTGGATCTAGATTCAAACTTTATTGTTTCAATAGGGTAAAACATGGTAATTGCTTTTGCAAAGGAGATCCTCCAAAGCTTTTCTCAGTGCTTTCTGGAAGAGGAGTTCATATGCTTAAAAGCTCATCAGCATTTCTAGCTTGGGCATTTCCTTCTGCAAATGTATCTACTTAGCTTAGGCGGAGATAATATCATTTGTTACGTTTCATCTCTTTGAACTCATGGACTGCCACAGGTCTGATAGTGTTTCTGTACATTCTGAAGGAATTCAGCTTCACCTGTGGATCAAGCCATTAATCAAATTACAAGTTTTCTGTTCATACTGGTCATATTATTTTTTTCATGGGCATTTCCTATGGTTTGGAGAAAAAAAAAAAAAAAAAAAAAAAACTTAGTTGTCTGCATATTTTTACAAAAGCAGTTCAAAGGAGTTGTGTATTAGTACTAAACCCAAGAGTAGCAAATTCCAAGTTTCTTGCAGGTACAGCAATGATTAAAAGAAAATGCTGTGACATTTTATGCAGCTCTTCAAAATGAAGGGGAGAGGGATAATCTGAAGAGGAATGATTTAAAAGAAGCTCAGTGACTGAGCAGTAACTAACTGCTAACAGGTGGATGCTAACTGACAGAGTGACCTCAGTAGTGTGTTCTGCCTTTTTTTTTTTTCCTGTCCTTTTGCCTACATGATGCCAGCATCCACAGATGTTGCCAAATTACATAATTGGAAGTTGATGTATGCTACTCAGGGAAGACCTCTCCCAGCAGCCACAGGAGTATCTGATCTGTTATCTTACAAATTCCATGAGCCGTAATAGTTTGGGTGCAAAAAGCAGCTCTCCAGGCTCCATTCAAACTGTAGTCTTTCTGCTGGGACTGACAATTGAGAAGTGTTAGATGCTCTAAGAAGTGAGCTGAGGCCACCAGTTCTTCCCATATGTCACCGAGCTGCTGCCAGAAGTTAATGACTTTTAGTCACTACTGATAGGAGATTATTTTATAATGAGCATGTAGTGACAAGCTACCTACCTCATTAATCCCAGAGCTATGAAAAGCCTTTAAAAAAAAAAAAAATCTCTTAGATACCTTCAAGAACCTGCTTCCAGAAGGCCCAGGGATGCTTGCTAAGCACGTCCCTGTTCAGTGTGGTTATTATTACTTTTTAATGTGATCCTACTCAGCATAGATACAAGTTAGGAAATATTGTTTCTTTGGTGAATGTTTTGGGTGAGTAATTACATGTCTATTCAATTCTTAGTTTTAGAAAGGAACCTAAAACACTTTTCAGTTGAAATTGTTGACCAAGGGGTGGTACAGAGTAACAGTTCCCAGCCTTCACATGTGATCCTGGAAAGTAAACCCTTGAGGAAATCTACCTTTTCCTACGTGATCAGCCAACACAAGCACAGTGTGGCCATCTTAGCTTGTTTGTTGCAAAATACATGGGTGCCGTAGTCCAGTCTTGGGGCAAGGAGCAGTGGGACTCCTGGCATCATTTGGGATTGATAGCTGTAGGGTGTAGCTGCAGGTCAAAACTCATCAAACCTGTGAACCTGGAAGTCACAGACAGGAAAGTAAGTAACAGGATGCAGAAATTCAGCCAATGTGATGCCAAAAACCAAACTAGATCTTGTGTTTCCCTTTCCTTGTAGAAAGCACTGGCCCAAGCTACCTTTTTGCTCTCAGAAGCAGTCCCACCATTCTCTTTCCTCCCAAGCCTGCGGGATGGCAGTGGGAGATGGATGAGGGCACTACACCCTTTCACGTCAGCTCATCATATGTATTCCTCCTGTTTGATAGAATCTAGCATGAGTCTGGCCTCAAATACAAAATGATTAGCTGGCACATTTCAGAGCAATGATTTTTATTCTCTATATAAATCTATGGTGTTTTTTAACTGACAAAGGCTTGCAAGCTTTGCTTTGCAAAGGAGGCAGAAAAATGATGTAAACTCTGTGTCACCAAGAACTAAGGCTCATAGCCTGTATCAATTATAGGACTTTCCCTCCTTGCCCCTCCTGGGTTCTAAGAAGCTCTTTTTTAATTGCTTTCTTACCCAGCTAATTGGTATTACTTTTAAATATGGTGTTAGTAGTTGAACTTCACTACTCCCAGCCCAAATTTTTTAGCTTGTACTTGACTTCTTTAATAAGTGGGTCAAAACACAGTTCACTGGAGACTAGATTCCTACATCTATTATTACTAGCTGACATTACTGATCATTTTAGAGAATCCTGCCTCCCTCTGCCTCCCATCTTCCTCCTTCCCTCTCTCAATTCTGCTCCCTTGTGGTCTTTCTCAATCCCTCTTTCTTACTCTTTCCATTTCCCTATTACACCATGAAAAACAGAGTCCTTAATTCCTGCTGCCTCTAAAATAATTTAAAATATCGTTACAGTTTATAAGCTTTTAGAGATGCATAATCACACTTAGTCTGTGGGCCTGTCTCTCATAGACTTAATTAACTTGTGCATATTGTTACTGCAAAATGTATTGTAGAAAAGTGAGAAGCATTTAACTGAATTGTAGACTTTGACCCACAATTTGTAATGTAAATGACTATTTTATTTTTATTCTTTAATTACTGTACTGGAACACTTTTTATTGTTTGCTATTTTCAAGAACTAAAACTCAATGTAGACTGTGCATGTGATTTGTGGCTATAAGCAGGCTCTTTATTTTTTTTTTTTAAATCAGTTTCAGCTGTCTGACGCACAAAAATCCAGATCTACTTCTTGAAAGTTTTTTTTTTTTTTTAACTTCTTAAATTTATTTCCCTCATTTTTTTGTTAAGAAAAACAAACTAATTTATCTGGTTGTTCATACAATTTTCCTCATCTTTTTTTCTTCTTCTTTTTCCCTAAGAACCAAAACGAAGGAAGGAGATTAATACCTGAAAATTTCTTTATAGTCAGAAAGCTTCCACCTTCAAAATCAGGCATTTCTTATTTTTTAAAAGACAACAAGAATTCATTCATATCAGTGAGTTTAGTTCAGTTTACTTCATAACATAGGGAGCATCTAATTTAATTTGTTCAGCAGAATGTGTTTTGGGCATGAAATATTTTGCATGCTTAGAAACGTGATGCAAGTGACTTCTTACACATCTTTGTTGAGGAAATACTCAGGAAACACGGATTCAGATCCTATCCTATAAAGCATGTGGCCTTGTTGTGTCAGATTAAGTTAAACCACTTGTGTTAATACAAGTGCATATTTTTCTGCTTATGATTGCTCATTTTTAGGATGTACAGATTTCCAATGCAAGGGACATATAAGGAAATAGAAAGGTTAAAGAAGGACTTGTAGCATGTAAAGAGAAAACTTTCTCTTTCATATGGTATTAACAATATATTCAACGTTGTGTCATTAAATTAACCTTAAGGATTCATTTATAAATGCCATTATCATAAGTTTATACTTGAGGATCACAAACTGTAATCCTTGTTTGAAATCTGGCTGTACTCTATGCATATGCTTAATATTAAAGTCTCAGGAATTAAGATTTGATTTTGTAGGTTATGGATGGATAACAAATAATAATAATAAAGGTTGTGTATAAATATTGTAAGATCAGCATAAACATTGTAGAGTATTTATTTTGTGATGGGCAATCTAATAGAAACTTGCAAGCAAGCTTTTTTTTTTTTTTTTCCTCTTTACAAAAAGAATAAGCTAAATTGATTGTAAATTTTGCAGGTGAGTGCATAGCACCTGCTTTAAGACTTGCAAAACTGAAAAGGCCATACCGTTCTCTTGCTTACCTGACTCCTGAGCACATGCTGTTTACTACTGGAGAGCTGTAGGAACACAGGAAAGGTGGTTCAGCAGTACGTATTGCCTCAGAGTGAGAAATAGACAGAATGAGGCATTCTGAGTATGACCAACTTGAAACAGCTCAGTACTATTTCCACATATATATGCAATAGCATGCAAGGTCAGATAACATTTATTTTATTTACTTATTTATTTTTGCTTTCATGAAAATACTTTCTTCAGGATACCTCTATTGAGACTTGAGGTAGCAAAAATACATTTGACAGAACCTCTTAAGACCAGCCTTACTAATTAAAACTGTCTGTTAACATGAAAGTGATTCCATAATTGCATGCTATAGCACTTTATATGCTATTTCTTTCTAGTGACACTTGTCTTTTAGTCCAGGAATTCATGACAGATATCAGCATGGTTTCTCTTACATTTCTTACTCATTTGAGAAAATCACATCATTATATTTCTGATACATGCAGACAGTTTTAGAAGAACCACAAGAAAATGCAGCATGCATTTTGGGTGAGAAAGGGCATTGCCATTTGTGTTCAGTCATAGTGCCGATTTTGCTGTATTGTAGCAGCCAGATGTTACCAACATAGGTATTATCTGTTAACCAGTACTGTAACACTCCCTGCATTGATCCACCTAGTAGAAATATTTTACTAAACAATAACTTCTGTTTCCAATAAGGATTTGAAACAGCTTTTTTATTATTATTTTTGAATGAAACTATTGCAGTCCTTTGCTCCTGTTTATAAACACAGGTGAGTCCTTTAAAAAAATTTTACAAATGTAAAAGCTAAATTATCTTGACATCAGATGTTCCAGGGTAGATTTCTGACTAAAATGGAGTGCAGACTGTTTTACCAGCCCTAAATCAACAATTTAATAAATGCATTAGTTTCATGTATAGTTTCTTTATTGTTACAGGTAAGGATTTTTTTTTGTAAATTACTTGATTGAAGCCAAAGTAAATTTTCCCAACCATTAAATGAGGCTAACATGCATTTTCCTTCTTCATAAGAGCAATACTTATAGTATATTCTCACATGACCAACTTTAGTTTATTTTTTATTAAAACACACACATACTACAAAGAGAGGAAATTTGCTATTTCTATATTTCTAATATTGCTATCTGGAGAAAGGATAAGATCTTTGAGAGTAATTTTGAATAAAATTCTGGTGTGGTTGTCAGTCATTCTGTGTTTTTGCCTTTTCAATCTGAAATGACGGTGGAATTCCTTGTTCCTTAGACAGTAGCAGATCATAAGCAACCACATTTCTTCCAGACTCAGACAGCTGCCAATTTTTCATCCCCAGTTGACTTTTCTGTTCCTGAAGCAGCTCTTTAGTACAAAGCAACAGTCTAGCACAGTAGTGAGTCTGCTTCCTAAACAAGGTAGCCCTGTGTATTTCTGTTTTGCTTTTATTTTCAGCACAATCTTACTGTAAGCAAATGTACAATTCACCTATACTAATGCACTGTGTATATAAGATACTACAAATATCAGTGAGCAACCTTTAATAGGACATAACAATTTTCAGTTTGTGTTGGTAAAGGTTTCCCAGAAGAGACTATATTTCAAACAGAAAAGGGCAAACCTGCCAACTTATCCTGAGATTAGAAGCACAATCAGTGGGAATGTTCCGCCAACTGCACAAAAAGATTTGAAGATAATGCTTCATCTTCAGATGAAGCATTGCCCTTTCTCCAAAGTAATATCTAATTATTAATGCTTGCCCAAGAATAGCTGTGTGGCTTTCATGCTTCTCACCTTTTTAATACTTGCATCTTTAGACTTGGATTTTAGGAAAGGGAACATTTAGCATAACCTTTAGAGCTTAATTATTGGTATAAATTAAGTAAAGAATAATAGTTTATTAACCATTAATAATAGACCTAACAGGTCACCCTTGTCAGTGATTAATAATCTTCAAAAGATAACTCCATGATGAAAAAACAATTGCTGAGAAACCCAGTGATACCAAATTTGAAAGTTGTTAGCACACATTATCACAGTGAAAATAGAATCACTAAGCCTTTATCTAGGAAAAAAATGGATTCAGGAAGTTAGGAAAGATACATTCACAAAGTTTGGCTTTCTCAGTATGGATTGGGAGTGTGAATGGAATGATCACACGTGGTCAAGGGAAATGATGTTTGAGTCTACCATAAACAAGCTTTAGGAAATGTTTATCTTTACTTATTACTGACACACTGTTTTAGTAACTTAAGCTATGCAATGATACTAAGATAAGCAGCAGTTTCAAAATGAGAGAAGAATAAAGTCAGCTAATTTCTACATTTTTTTTTGCAGAACAACAACAGCAACCAAGAATGGTTTGTGCTTTCAAACATGAAAGTTTTGTCTCCCTCTGTCAACCTAACACTCCAAGACCTAATTTGTGGGAGGCTGCATCTACATTTTGGTTATGGGAAATCTTTTAGTTCTGCTCTTTAGTAGGTGCAGGAGACTAACAGATGCTTTTTCCCAACAGAATTATCATGAGGTAATGTGTTCAGGTCTTTTCAGGCATGAACAGGTGCCCTGTTTCTAAAAATTAAATAAAACAAACAAAACAAAACAACAAAAACAACAAAACAAAACAAAAAAGCACAACTTTGCAAAGCTTGAAGATGAGTAAATAGATGAGCCCAAACCAAAACACAGATTTGAGTTCAATGTTCCCATCCTATCTTTGCTAGAACTGTAAAATTCTACCTCTTTCTATTTAGTGGTAAATAAACAGAAAATTACTTAATAAATATATTATGTTTCTGAGTTAAGCTACAGATGTGTAAGACTCTAGATGTTAGTTTAAAGCTCAGATTTGCTGTATTTTGAAGCAGGGATCCTGTTTTCTATAACAGAAGGAAAAGGAGACAGTTTTCCTATAAAAGGTCATGTTGTTTTTCAGAAAAATGTGCTGTTTCTCCTTTAGTTGCTTTAGCATATTAGCCTTTAAGAAGAGAAATGCAGTGAGCTTCCTTTAATTTTCTAATGACTCTTGATCCTTTTTCAGTATGATATATCTCCTACAGAATTGAGGGGTAGGATTGATAAGATAGCTATAACTACTATCATCTTGTTTAGGCACAGTCTGTTCCTAACTCTTCATGTAACAGACTGTAGGGATTAGGAGCTTGCTACTCCTAGAAATAGAATTTAATAGAACCTGATTCCTCCTGGAGTTCCTGACCTGCAAAGCTGCCAATAATAGACAAACTGATGAAGAATGGATTAGATAAGTGGACTGTGAGATGGACTGAAAAGTAGCTAACTGGTGGGCTCAGAAGGTTTCCATAGTGGCATGCAGTCCCAGTAGAGGCCAGTCACTAGTGGTATACCCCGAGGGTTGATAAAATGGGCCAATACTGCTAATGACTGAATAGCAGCAGAGCGCACCCTCAGCAAGCATACAGAAAATGAAAGATTAGGAGAAGTGGTTGATATATGAGATGTCTATGTTGCCATTCAAAAGGACCTTGACAGGCTGAAAAAACAGGCCAGAAAGATTCTCATAAAGTTCAACAAAGGGATGTGCGAAATTCTGCATGTGGTGAAGGATAACAACCATACAGTAGTGCAGGCTGGGGCCTGACTTTCTGAGAAGTAGCTTTGTAGAAAAAGTGTTGGCAGTCCTGGTGGACAAAAAATAAGTAAAAATTGAACATGATGAACATGAGCCAGCAATGCATCTGTGTGTCAAAGAAGGTTGCATTTGGAGGAATACTGCCAGCAGGTTGAGAGAACTGATCTTTACACTCTACCCACTGCTGGTGAGACCACATCTAGAGTACTGTGTCCACATGTGGCCTCCCCAGTACAAGAGAGACCTGAACATATCAGAGTGATTACAGCAAAGGGTCACAAAGATGATTAAGGGAGTACATGTGGAAACATATGTCCTCGTACCAGTGCTAAATGGAAAACATTGCAGCCTTTTGACAGAGCCTGACGCCAGGGGATATTTGACCTGAACCAAAGGCAAACATTCTGTTTGTGACCAGACTGATCCAAGCAAATAAGAAAAGAACAGCAGGGCTTTTTTCTCTCTCTCTTTTTTTTTTTAATTTCTTTTTTGGTGCCAGACCTGTTCTCTAGCTGCTTCCACAATATTGACTCACTTAAATGGAGATAGAAATTAAGTTTCAAGTGCTGAACATATCCAATTAAGAGAGATTGCTGAGTAACTCTTTTGCAAGGCTCCTAATCTGCAAACACTTTTCTAATCGATAGCTACTTCTGTTCAATATAACCCCAAGGTGACTGTATTCAGTCAGCTGAAAGTAAGACACGGAGCTCTTGAAAACCTGGAATGATTTATGTCTTTAGGAAAAATTTGATCTTTCATTACACACTAGAGTAGCAAGAAATTCAGCATTCCTCATTCTCTCCACTTTTTGGTATACCCATCTTTTAGCTGCACAAGGTTTCCAAAATGCTCTTTTTCTCCTGTTCATGCTATTGATTCAGAGGTCATTTGCTAAAAGATAGGATATCTGCTGGTGGGTAAATGTTTGTATGCCCTCTCCAAGTCCTTTGTGTATGCCATTTCAGTCATTAACTCAGGCCATGCCAAGAAGTGACATATCTAGACAATTTCCAGCGCAGCTGTGATCGAATTGCAATATGTTGGCAAAATTCAACCATGTATGTTATGATGCATTTACACTGGAGTAAATTTTAGCCTGTGCTTCATGAGAAGGAGACTCTCCCTGAACTTATCTGCAGTATTTAGTGGTCTGATTAATGAATATTCATACATAGAAAATGGTGTCTGCTGTGATGGACATTAGAGAACAGTAATTGGTTTCAGGATTGATGGATGTTTATGCTGCAGTTTACCCCAGGCAGTGCATACTAGAAACATTAGCATCCTGTTTTCCTTGTCAGAGCCCATAAAATGAGTGGAAACAATTTAATTTTTCTCTGTGAAAATTGAGTAAGTAAGTGACAGTTGTTAATTTCATACAACTTTTCTGCCAAGTCTCTTTCTAGATGGCACAGAAAATTGCTGCATGTGGTGAATTTCTTACTTAAGTCTAGGATCAAGAGTCTGTCTTTCAGATAATGCTCCTGACTAGCATGGAATTGCTTTCATTTGACTTCAGAACTACATCTGAATCAGCTGGTTCTCCTCTGTGACCTTGATCAAAGAGACATACCTTGTGTTTGATAGCTGTCAGTGAGCCAGTGGGGCAGTAAAGGTTGATCAGCATTTTGTCCCAAAAGGAACTGCAGTTGCATTAGGCAATATCTGTGCCTGTAAGATGCACAGCCAGATAATCAGAGGAGGAACTACCAAGGAAAAAGCAAAATCCATAGATGCTTGGGAAAAGAGATGGATAAATGTCAGTCTTCAAAATGCCTCTTCTATTACAAGTGGATGGCTTTCTTTCACTGCAGTGAGGTACCTTTCTAAAGGATTTCGGAAGGAAAGGAATGAATGTTCACACAGCAACAATGTATTGCAACCTGCAAGATGGGGATATCTGTTACAAGAATGCAGTGCAATTTCACCTTGCAAGGCATGATGAATTTTTACATTCCCAAGCTGTAATGCTGTAGATTAAGCTTGTTTATTTGCAGTGTGTTTTTTTCCCCAAATGCAGCGGTATTTCAAGGGCACATACTAAAATCAGACAGATTTACAGATGAAACGAGGACTTTACAGATTTTCTACTGTCTTTTTGTTGTTTGAGAGAAAGTACGAAAAATTGCCCTTACAAGTAAAATTGCCAATTAATATTTAAGCACTTACACTTTAATATATAGCAATCACTGGGAAAAACAAACACTGTATTTTACTGCCAGAATTCTGGAGAGAAAATGCAATACAAACAACAAAAACAAACTCCTGACAATCCATGCACATAGCATGGGAGACCTGAAGACTCCAGAAGGAGGAAGATAGACTGCATAACAACTTACACTAAAATATAGTAGGATCTCATTGAAAACCAAGTTGATCCTATTGATCAAATACAGGTTGAGAGATGAATGGGATTTTTGTGTTCATTAGAGTAATAGTTCTCTGCACTTGATGCTTGTCCAGTGCCTTGCAAATACTCTGACAGTTTTTGCAAGACAACAAAGCTGTGTTACAAGGTGCTATTTCCAACAGGACAAAAGATTACTCAGCGAAAGCACATTATGCAAGTTTAGATGAAACACCATCTTTTTGAATCAGTTTACTTCTCTGAAGTCTGTAACTGAAATGCTTTCATTCAACTTATGGCTGTCAAGACTTACCTGTTGTTTGTGAGATTTATTGAGAGTCTTTGACGGAGTACACAGTTCAGGAGCAGGAGTCCTACTTTCTGTATGCACATATGTGTGTCTAGGTCTCTTATTTTAGGAAAAAGTTTTTTTCAGGGCTAATGAGGTTTATGAAGTTGGCAGGCATTTCAAGTTGTAATTGTGAGTAACTGGATGTTAACCCAAATAACTTGTTCTCTTTGCACACATGATATAAGCAACAGGGGGGAAAAGCAACCGAGCAAAAACAGCTTGCGTGGTTATATAAACAAATTAAGTCACTACTGCCGCCCATCAAGTTTCTCACTGCAGCAGAGACTCCCTTCACCTGGTGAATTGCAGGTGCCAAGACTATTGCATGTTGTCCCAACCACCAAATCAGCTTTCTATACTAATTAAAACTGTTGGAGTGCTCTCTTGGCATCTCTTGTGAAGATTGGTGGTAGACATAGGCATAAATATGTGATTGTGTCAGTGTAAATTCTCAGTACCATTTATTTTGATACCTGAAATGTGAGAGAATAGGGCTTAATACTTTCAGTTTGTTTCTACTACTTTAATTAAAATCAATAACTGTCACCATCGTAATGGATAGTCTTCCAAGACAAGAAATATTGACTTGTTGAGAAAGAATAAGGAATGAAGGGAAAGGAGCTGTAAGATCGTGAATCGTCTTACTTGCTGGATATGTCAGAATCTTTCAAAAAATAATTTTTTGAAGAACAAATGGGGACTAGAGCTTTTTGGAAACCTTAGCAGCAGTGCATTAAAAAACTAAAACAATTAAAAAAAAATAACAACTCTAAAACTTTCTCAATACCTTGATCTGCAGATGTTTTTCTAGTTAGGTGCTGTTGTGGTTTAACCCAGCAGGCAGCCAAGAACCACACAGCCATTTGCTCACGCTCCCCCTTCCCTCTCTGGTGTGGGGGAGAGAATCAGGAAAATGAAGCCTGTGGGTTGAGATAGAGACAGTTTATTAGTACAGGAAAGAAGGAAAAATAGTAATAATAATGATAATAGTACTACTAATAATAATGTGTACCAAACAAGTGATCACAATGCAATTGCTCACCACACTCTGACCGATGACCAGCCCATCCCCGAGTAGCTGCCCCCCCACCCCCACCCCGGCTAGCCACCCCTATATATTGTTCAGCATGACCCCAGATGGTATGGAATACCCCTTTGGCCAGTTTGGGTCAGCTGTCCTGGGGTTGTCCCCTCCCAGCTCTTGCTGCCCCCCCAGCCTGCCCGCTGGCAGGACAGAGCGAGGAGCTGAAAAGTCCTTGGCTTAGTGTAAGCACTGCTCTGCAGCAATTAAAACATCAGCATGTTATCAACACTCTTCTCATCCTAAATCCCAAACACAGCACCATACCAGCTACTAGGAGGAAAATTAATTCTATCTTAGCTGAGATCAGTACAGGTGCCTTTTTGACTTTTGTATTTTGCATCACGTTGTCATTGAGGTCCTGTTTTAAAGCGGTGATTTTTAACTTAGAACTCTAGGATGTGTCTGAGCCCAGATCTTCTGGTCACTCTTCTAACAGAATTATTTGCCTTTCTCATGTCTAAAGTTACCTTACCGTCTCCTCTTACCCTATAAAAACTAAGCACTTGAACTTATATAGTTGCCTTCAGTACATGCACCTGAGACCTTGCTACATTGTTTTTGCAATGTAATTGTGAGGTCAGTGCAAAAACAGATGAGGGGAAATTGGAATTAAGGAATTAATCAGGGTTTTGTTATTAGCAAATGGAGAACCTGCAGAGTGGCTTGGTGCTTTCCTGATTCATCCAACACTTAACATGTTACATTATATTATCTTATATCATATTATATTATACTTATGTTGTTCTTCATGTGTTGTTTTAGGAAGCTCCTCTCAAACTGGCAGGGAGCGGAGTAGGAGGAGTCACTGGATAGGATTAGAACCACAGGCCATGTTAAAGTAATTTCCGACTAATTTAACGATTTACATTTTATCCATCCAATGTGTTATAAATGATCTGTACTGTTGCTAACAGAATGTGAAGAACAATGGAAATGATTTCATGCAGCAGAGTATCCATACACACAATAAACCCTCAGGAGAGGGAGTAAATTTAGGGAGTATTGGGAAGTCTGGGGCAGAGATTCCGGTGTATAAGTAGGGACTAATTTACTGAAGGAAAATATAAAAATCGGAAGACTGGAGAGTGGAATATCCCCTTTTATGGAGATATGGAGATATGGTTTTATGGAGAGAGGGAATTGTGTTCTTTCTTTTCTTTGAGCCTATATGCTTTCTGACCTGGCCAAAGATATGTAGAACATAATCTGTAAAATTATTACAAGTAATGTGTTTTATTATTTCACAAATTCTTTTTATGCCTTGATACCATTTTATCTCTTCTTAAGGATATGCTGGGAAGAAACTGAGTTATTGCATTCAAGTAAATGTGATGGCTGTTTCATTGCTATTCTAAAAAATGAGAGTATGATAATTACTTGACAGATTCAGCAGTGGATGTTTTACTTCTTAGTCTCTTTAATTTCATTATAACAGAACTTTCTCTTATAAAACCATGAACGATGTCATTCATTGATTTCTTGTAGAAATGTGGGGAAAAAAAAGGCCTGAAGATGTAGAAATATAGGAAAGAGAAGAGTAGCAAATGTAGAGAAATGTAGAAAAAAGGCAAAGCCCCATTTTAGTACCTTTGGTTGTCCTAGGTATTGATATTGATGTATCTCAGAGGCTTTCTGTGGAGACTTCAATTTGTTATTTTGCAAAGTTTCCCTAGATAAATCTTCCATGACTGTGTCCTTTCTGACATTTTCTGTTTAGTCCTTCCATAAGCAAAGACACAGGTTTTATGGTGATAAGGGATGGATCAAATGTTCACCCCACCTGGAAGTGACAAGCTAGATTGTTTTGGGGTGTTTTGAAAAAGGAAAACAAAATAGTTTCTCCCCATAAATTGGATTGGAATAATGATGTATGTAAATAAGCAAGGCCTATTTTTGTAGGCCCTAATACCAGCGTGTTGCATATTTTGGAAGAAACAGCAAAGAGAAAAGCAGTTGAAAAGGTTGAACCTCAAACTAATAATTCTTATGGCTTTTCCTGAAATCGTCAATAGCTATAATGCTTTCCCAGGAAATTTCTGAGTTCTACTTAGAGAGATTCAACAGAGCTGCCTTGGGCACAACAGTTTCTGAAGCACTGTGAACCCACTTTCTGAATGAACACCTTTAATGTGTCATAGCTGTCTTTCACAGTCATCAGTTGTTTTGTAAATCGTGGCACTTGATAGTATATTGGATTCCCAAAAGACAATTAGCAATTAGGCAAATTTTTTATTATTATTATTATTTTTCCCTCTTATCTCTGATTCTATTTAAACCTGTCTCTTTTTCATGTCAATTTTAATGTATTTTTTTTTAAAGTTACGTAGTGTCTGCAGCTCAGTGCATTAGCAGTGCCCTGCAATCTGGGGCAGACAAGTTATATATCAGTAATTTAATAAGTCATACAGAAAACAAAACAGCACACATTTATTTTGTTTTAAAATTGAGTAGGGTCAGTTGTGTGAGCAATGTATCTGCCAACTATTGTCATTGTTCTGTCTGGGTAAGCTTATTTATCTTGGTTAGTAAACAACTTAAAAGGCAAAGAAGGTGGATGGCCTAAAGGAGTGATGTTAGGACACAGAATCTTTGATGTCTTACCTAAATCTAGGCCAAATCAGATATTAGAAATCTACCACCACTAGGCAGTTAGAGAATGCAGCTAAATATATGACTGTTGTTAGACAGATGACAGTGGAACAGACAGTTTTCACAGCTGGAAGGTCTGCCCAGTTCAATCAATCAAATTCAAGGTGTCTGCAAAGAAAACAATAAAGGTGCAAGTTCGTAATTTCATATAATCATCAACATTGGAGGTGCCCAAATTCAGCTGTCAAATCTTGAAATTTAAGGGCCAGTGACTGGAAACCTTTGGTATAGCTGATGATTCTAAAACCATTTTCCCCTTTTTAATCACATTTTTTTTTTGGCACTGGAAAGCTTTGAATCTTCTGGTGTGAAACTGCAAGATTTGTTGATACAAGAAGCAGTTGAAATAAATTGCACAAGTAGAAACTAGGGAACAAATCATTTAGTTTTCCAGTCACTTAATTTCTTGCACTATATCAGTTCAGCAATCCTATAACAACAAATAGCACAGTAATTTGGAAATGAAGCAGTTTAAGCATGGATACACAAACATGTTGGATGATGGGGTAGGGTGTTCTCTGTTCAAGAACCACTGTAAAACTACTATATACTGTTGTGAAGAAGTCTGAAACACTGAATCATGGGAATCAGTAATGAAAAAACCCTATTAGGCCATGTAGACTACTCAGTATTCAGAGTGCAATAAATCTCTCTAGTCCTACTGTCCCTTTTACAATTCAGGTAGTATATTTCCTTTGACAATGTCTCTGTATTTCCAGAAGACTGTTTCACAACACCTTGTGAGTTGTTGCTAACCTAATTTCTGGTGGTCTTTATTTTCTTGTATAAGTAGTCAGGTTATTATTTTTATATTTTATTTTATTTATTATTATTCTTATTTTATTATTTTATTTTATTTTTCTCTGTCAAATGGACAAAGATTGGCATTAGTATTTCTTATATTAAATTTAGCACCTTTCAGTGTTGGGCCTTGATTCTCTTCCACAGAAAGGATCTCCCACTTCACAAATAAAAAAAGCAGTGGATTATTGCATTATTGCTTCTGTTTTCTTGCTATTGACTCTTCCCAACATGGAACAGAATTTAAGGTAGAACTTTCATGAAAGAGAGGTCAGCAAAGAAGTCTAGCAAGCCAGTTAGAAGTTTTCCTTGGAAGCTGTCAAAGTGCAGATGATACCTTCTAAGTTGTTATTGTTTCATTGTGTTTTGTTTGTTTGTTTTACCAAAGCTATAAATTTCTCAGGAGCTGTAAATTACTTGATTTTTCTTTGTGTGCAGGTCATCAACGTACAAGAGTGTTTGTTTGAGGGGGGTGGTGGGCACATATGAATGTATGAAGATTGCTATTAGAAAATAATAGGAAGCAGTTGGAGATGTACTAATCAAATATTTGGAAATGCAGAAGTAGCTGAATAGCTATTTTGGCTCTGTGAAGTTGACTGCAGAGAGTTGTTTGTTTTTTTCTTAAATTTCTAGATGTTCCCTCTCTCACACTTTAGAAAAGGATAAGGAACAGCTTGGTCATCCAGTTCACTTTACTCACAGTTTTTTTTATTTTTTTATTTTTTCAAAAGATAAACATGGCCAACTCACCTTATTATAAACTACACTGTTACTTAACCTATCATAGGACAACAGAGTTCCTTGGATATTGGGTGATAAAATGGCAACAGACCATGGATTAAGTTTGATGAATTTTATTTTAACTGCACACAGTGATAATTCAACCTGAGTGGAATGCAAGCCACCTAAGCATAAGTAAAAGAGAAAGGGAAAAGCTACTTGCCATGTAGGCAAGGTATGATGCCATTAACAATTAGTCTTAACCACCGATAAGGAACAGTCAGAAAAGTGGTCGACCTCCCATGTTCTCCATCACAACGTTGAACATCTCCTTTGCCATGCAGCACCCCTGTACCAGCCAGCAGGAGCTACCCTCAGCTTGAGATGGGGAACTATTCTTTTTTCAGCTTTCAGTCATCTGACAAACAGGCTGATGCAAGAGTATCAGGTGTGTTTCTAGAAGGTTTGCCCGTCTGTGAACAGCAGGTTATTGTCTGGTGAACAGTCTATCCATATGCCTGAGGAGGACATTGTCTAGACAGTTGACAAGTAAATGAGTAGATCAACACAGCTGTCTATCAAATAGTCCATTGATATCTTTAAGAACCACCATATGATAAATCACATATTTGTGTAAGTTGGCTATGCAAGCACCTTACTTTAGTGTTTTATTTTTTTAAATTGTCTCATGCCTTACCTGAGGAAAGTACTATCTCACCACATAGCCTACCAAAAGAGCAGAGCTGTGCAACATAGTCTGTGCATGAAGAAAATGGACACAAATGAGTGTCAAAGTGATTGAATTGTGTGGTTTATATTGCACAAGACTAAGACATTAGGTAAAAATGATTTGTCAAGTAACTTCCCATACCAGACGAAATGATGACAAGCAGACTGCACAGACAGGTGACAAAGGAAAATTAAAAATAGAGTTTGGAACATTTTCCATGTTTTGCATTGTTCAACAGTACATTTTCCTTAGTCACTTAAGTGGAACAATTCTGATGTAGCAGCGAAGATGAAAGAAAGGCCAAAGATCAAATCTATCACAGTATTTTTTTTCAACACCTTTTTTTCCCCACAAGCTAACAATGTTTATGAAAGCCTGAAATTATTCAAAGGTTGTATGTGTCACTTCAGAACAGATTACTACAAGTTATAATATTTTCTACTTTACTACTTATTGAGGATTTATGTCATCTATATCATCTATTATTTTCAGAGAAGGAAATAAAGAACCCTCAGTTCTTTTAATGATGTAAAAAGACTAAATCAACAAGCTGTTTCTGTTGCACTGACTGTTGGTATCTGTTAGTAGTTACTGTACAAGTAACATGTTGGAAATTTTTGAGAAGAACACACTTCTAACAAGAAAAAAAAAAAAAAAAAAAAACAGAGAAAGTGAAAAAGCATCCAAAGAAAGGATTTATCTGTTAAATTAATCTTAGTCTTAATCTTATTTGAAATATGTAGTTCTGTAATTTTTGTACATTTAGAGAGAAACTAGCAAGAGCATTCTGCAGATGGGACTAATAACCAGAGCTAGAGTTAACCAATATTTTGATGTTAAAAACTGGACAATAACTTCAGAGCTGACTGTAAGGTTTATATCTTACATAAACTTTCTTTTCTTTTTTATATCTTATATAAACTTTACATAAAGTTTAAAGTAACTATAAACTTTATATGAAGTTTATATCTCTATTTATATCTTAAGTTCTCTTACATGAGGTACAGCTTTCCAGCCCAAAGGAATCTTATTATAATACAAGACATAATAGATAGATCCTGATGAGCAGGAAAGAGGCAATTTATTTACTGAGAAGGTTCAGATTTTTCAATATTTCTACACACAAAATATATTTTAATGAAAAATTATATGACAATGGTTATGACTGTTCAAATGGGAAACTTTTCTTGTCATTTTGCAATATGAACTGGTAAGCTTGAATACTGAAGCAAAGCAAAGGGGCTCCTTAATGAACCAGAAGACCAACTGAGTCTGAGTTGGAAAAACAGCATTATGCCACCTTCTCACTAAAGGACATGAAGAGTGGTTCAGTTGAAAAAAGTGCGAAGGCTAGTAGCATGCTGGAAATAGAAAGACTACCAGAAGAAATTGGATTCTTGAGGGCTTTTGTGAACCAAAAGAAGCATACCAAAAGAAGCATAAAGTTTATTTAAAAGAATGGCTACAAATTTATTTGCTTAATTACATTAGACTACCCTTCTCTTTTAGCTTACTTTAAAATAGCTATCTTGAGACAGTGGTTAACCACAGCAATTGCAGTATTTTTTTGCCTGACCTAGAATACAGGGAACCAAAACTTTTTACTCCTGCTCCTGACAAACAAAAACAAAACAATAAAAAACACAAACAGAACAAATACATCAAATACATGCACACACACACACACACAAAATAAATTAAAAGGTCTTATCAACCCTAGATTAAAGAGGCATTAGACAGAAAAGGATTGGATGATTTTCTTGTAACAAGTCGTCAAACCACATTATACTTTTTCTCAGATACTTGTAGACATGCACATGGCAGTCAAAGGCTTCACAGGGATATTCTGTGGGTGCAGATGTGGATTTAAAAAGGCAAGTTAGAGGCTGAGAGAGTTTTGAGGTGATCGAGTCTGTCCTGAAAAAGTGAGCACTGAATAGTAGACAGATGTTGCTCTTCCTTCAGGTGTTGATCCAGAAGCGTATAAAGGTATATCTGCTCCCAAACCTTGAAATCTTGGGGTATGCAAGTTTTCATTTTTCCCACTTTATACCTTGGCTGGTGTCCAGATCTGCAAAACTTTGTTAGCTCGCTTATAGCTGAATTTCACTTGTGTAGGTTAAGTTAGAAAATATCTGGCTCTATAAATAGATAGCATTTGACATACCAGATACGTTGACATCTCTGAGTATTCTTTATTATTCACAGAAAAAGGCAACTTTGGATACAGAAGCCAACTGTGGAAAAAATCAGCATGGTGTTGAGTGGTTAGAAGATCCTGAAGTAATATTCCATGCTATGATTATGGCAAAGATTTATGTAGAAATGGTCTGAGACTTAATAATTGCTTTCTCCCCCAGCTTCTACTCAGTCAATTTTCATCTATAAGAAAAATGAGACATGTTTGATTTATTGATGAGTGACCACTTGATTCTAGGAACTATATGACTCACTAAGTCATATAGCTTCTCAATTAAATATTTTTTAAATTACCGGATAAGAAGATGATTCAGTACAATCATGATTATAATGAACTAAGTTCTATTGTATAAGCACTAGCTAGAGTAAAACTAATAGCTAAATGATTCACCTTGTACATGGATATAATAAGTAATATGAACATCAGTCTTGCAAGCTTGCAACACCGTAGTTCTGTTTGCATAAAATAAGGTGAAGAGTAGAATACAGAAGAGACTGCTGTTTAAGACAGCTGTTAGGGTATTAATCTCATTTAATTTTGTAATTAAAATCATAACTTCTTGCTCTGCTTGCTGTAGCACTCCTTGGGTCACTCAGCTGAAGGCATCTTCTGTTTTGCATAGATAAAATCACATGAACAATATTTTGAGTAGACAACAATTATTTGTTATTAATACACACAGTAGTGGACTGGGAGTAACATGTTGTTGGGTTGAGATTGTATGTTCATTGAACTTTCACATGCTAAGTCTGTGCTGACCAACAGTTTCCTGTTGAATTTGGAAGAGTAAAAATTCATAGTTTCTTGGAATGAAACAATCCATGGTTTTGCTGAGCTACCATTCATCCACTCTGATTTGTTCTCTTAGTTTGAGTTTTGGCACAGTGCTGCCTTTTTCAGAATCTTTGATCTTGATTCGCGATAGCTGTTACTAAAGTAACATCTTGCCTCCTATATTTCTGTGGTCTTTTTTATTCACACTTCCTTTTCTTCTGTACTTGGTTGCCTGTGATCTCTCTGGAATTCAGATTAAAGTGAGAGCATAGTTATGATTTCACTGTTAATTAATTTCAATGAAGCTAGTCACATACTTCCCCCTGTCCTCCATTCCTCCATTGCATATTTAGAAAGGAAGAAAGAAAAAAAAAAAAAAAAAAAAAAAAGCACAAGCAGTTAATATTCATTATGGATATATAAAGACTGCTTGAAACTAAAACTTCTGATTTCAATACATGGTGCTATGCCACAGATGCATGAACACAGTAGTTTTCAGTTGTGAAAAACATTGGTTCAATACCTTTAAATTCTCTCGCTTTTGTTCTTTGTGGTAAAGTGTGGGAATATGAGTCCATGGTCAAAAAAGTGTGAGGAGGTTTGCCAGGAAAAAGAAAAAAAAAACTTCCCCTCACAATTAGTGTTGTTTCTGCCAAAGGCTAATCCTTATAATTGAAGAGGAAAAAATATCCTGAAACATTTGATAATCTGACATCTTTGTGCGTGATTTTTGATTGCCTGTTAAGTTAATATTGAAAAGCAAAAAAAAGTTGTTATATGGGTCCCAGAACACTGAGCTCAATTTAAAGAATGGACAGCTAATTTCAACACTGTCTTTTCAGGGCATACATTTCACAGATTGAGTGTGAATAGCTGGAAGCAATGTTCTCTTTTCTTGGTTTCAAATTCCACCGCTGTTCTTTTCACTGTGTCATTCTTGCTCTTCTGAAAGGAAGAAAGGAAAACTGACTGTCATTGGAAAACTTTGTAATGCTTCACAAAGGAAACTTACCTGCTCCTCTTGTTCTTAGGATAAATAAATTGCAGGCTTTAGACCTGTTTTTAGCATGCTGTTCTCTTCTGTCTATTTACACTTTTATGAGGGCCTTTGTGGCCGCCTTCCTTAAAATGTGATTTTTCTAATGATGGCGTAAAAGCCTTTCAAGGTACAGCACAATCAGTTTGACTGCTGGCTAACTGTTTGCTGTTTTGTATATTGCTCACAGCATGAGAAATAGGACCTTACACGTACAACCTTGCTTAGCAGTGTAGTGGGAGGGAGTTTATTTAACCTGAATGCTGTGCACAAGGAAACAGAATAAAAATTCAGTGTTAATTCCAGTAATTTTTTTAACTGTTTTGTTCTTCGGTCTCCATCTTCTCCTGAATACCATTTAAGAGCTTCCCCCAAAAAAATCTTATCTAAAAAATGGTTTAGGTTATGCTCATATTCCTTCTCAGTCTGAAAGTCTCAAAAAATTCATCAGCTCAATTGTCCAAATTGCTCCTTCTTTGCTCCTTCTTCTATTCATATATAAAATGGTTGTTATGAAGCATTGTTCCCAATGTTACTCACCTTGTCAGCTTTAAGCTTTCTGTTTGCTTAACTTTACCTCCAGGTTCACTGTAATGTTTGAGTCATCTTAGTCGACACTGTGATGTCCTACAATCAAGTGTTTAAATGTACAAAGCTGTTAAACCATGCTGGTTTGGCTCCCCAGCAATTCCAAACAGAAAACATGCCAATGTGACCAGATCAAATTCTGTTTCTCTTTGTGCTATATGGTAAATCTTTCTTATTCTGACTAAATTATCAGGACTTCATGATGAGAAATGGATGTTATGTTGCAGCCTTTATGCATTCATAAATATTTGTGGTCTGGTGCTTTGTCTTCATTTGCTGTTTCATCCTTTTTTTTTTTTTCTTTAGAGCAGACACATGAATAAATACTTTTCTAATCTAGCAGTTTACTATGCTTGAGTTTCTCAGCTTGTTTCTTATCTTCTGCCTCTAGAAAGACGAATCTTTGTGAACCCCTGGCTCCCTGCTAGGAGTTGTTTACAACTGATGTCTTCCCTAGTCGTCTTTTCCTTTTGATGTCTATGAGAGGGGACTCTATTTTAAGACCACTTTACTTTCCTCTGCAGTTTCTCAGGGGATTATTTCTCTTTCTTTTTCACCTTCTACTCAACATGACTGTTTTAAATATTTCTTTCATGACAATTCTTTTCCTAAGCTTTTCTCAACATATAAGAACATTACTTTTAAATACTCTCCAAACTGCTGTTCAAAACCTGCAAAATGTAGTATGCCTCCCTTCTTTTTTAATTTTCTGATTGCTTTTCATCATTTTATTCTCATCTGCACAGTAAGCATATTGGTTGTTAAATTGGAAAAGAGTGCATTTTCCTGTCCGGCTGCCATTTTTATTCAGTCTTGGAAAGACTCAGCTGCTAGATGTGAAAACAAAGCAGCCTTGATCCAGTCAAAGTCAGACCTGAGATCTGGTTTTTGAATCATTATGTTCTGTATAGTCTTATGGAAGGAACGTATTAGGGATGTAGCTCAAGATAAAGTTTGTATTCTGTATCTAATCATTAATCATCAGTGATGTTTTGTCACTCACACCATTACTGTAGAAACCCCACCTCTATTTCAGCTGTGTATACTTCTTGCTACTTGAGTTTATATCTCACTGGGTGGACTTCATAGTCTAAACATATCAGGTTAAGAAGTTAGATTTGTTATGCTTGTCCTTCCTTTCCCTGTAGTCTTACAAAATATAAACACCTGATTTCTCCCTCTTCTTTCTCTCTCTCTTTCTCTTTTTAATTCTGGGTGATAATTCTATGGCAAGCTGAGCTAACCAGGGCAAAAATAAACAGAATTGTTCATTAACTGGAATGAAAAACTTGTAGAAACTACATACGATGAACTCTTCTCCCTCCGTCTCCTAGTTAGATCTCTGAAATCTCTTGTAATAATGGTATTTTCATCCGATGTTTTCAGTTATTCAAGGAAAAATGAAAAATTATTTTTTTGTTGCAGATTCATTGCTCTCTTCTGAAGTGACATAAAGGAGAATAATCTGATTCCGTGACAAACCCATTAGCCTAAACACCATTAATATCTGCCAATAATTCATTTAATGACCTAAAACAATCATTGTTAGTGATGGTCCTTGAAAGTCTTAGATGATTATTGGTGCTATCCAGTTTGAAAGTGTTAGATTAAGCTGTCATACTAGGTGTGATTCTGGGGAGAGCAATTAAGAAAAAGACCATAATTTTGATTCCTTTATAAAACAGTTTAGCCAGAAAGCAGTAGGACTGATTCCTCTATTCCTGATAATAAAAGAAATTCAGGGGAATTTACCTTATGTTTTGGATGCCTAAACAAGATACCTACAGCTAAAGGAATATTCCCTATTCCATCTTCATTTCTTCCTCTTCTTCTCCATAATTATTTCCTTAATTCATAGTATGTCAAATATGTGCATTGTATATAGTGGCTTGTTAATTCAGGCATAGCTGGAAGCTTTTAGTGGTTATTGTGGGCCATCTGGAACATGAACTTTAATCTACACATGCTGTATTTTGAATGGTCTGATGGACTCATTTTCCAAAGTTTAATTTGACAGAAGAGTGGTTTTATCTGTTATATCAATTAAAGCGGAATCTATTTATTATCACTCAACAATATTGTTTATGCTAAGTACTATAACTGTTAAACGCATTATGTTGCCCATATGGTGGCTATCCTGTCATTGTCTCTCTGCTCTAATATACATTTCTATTGGACCTTTTGCTTCTGTTCAGACATGCTAATCAGGAATGTAATTTGGAAACATAACCAAGAATTCAGCACACAGAATTCTGATCAGTGTGAAGGCTGAATACAGCAGAAGAACAGAAAACAAAATGGAGATGATGCTATCCTACCTGAATTACTAAACATGTTCTGCTGTTAAATTTAACCAAAAAGGAGGTATTGTTCTACCTATTCTGAAATGATAAAAACATTGTGCCCAGTACATACTCACTCATCATGGCAAATCTGCTGTTGTTCAGAGAGCAAGCTGACTGTTAGTGTCACTGTGCTCTTCAAGAGTAATCATTTGCAAGAGATCTACATGGATTATTCTTTAGCCTCTTAATACTGCTTTAAGGTATATTTATATTTTGGTAGTTGGAAGCCTTTCAGAAACCTAATGTGAAAGTTTCTTTTTGTGTCAGTCCTACAGAAATTCTGAAGGATGGACTTAAAATGAGTTCCCAAGTATTATAAAACAAGTAAAAAACAGTGTTGGGAGCAGTGACATCTCTCTAATTCTTTTTCCTGAGCCTTAACAATGATAAGTTACAAAAGCAGCTAAGAAGGCTCCATAGGTGATCTAGCACATACATTTTCTAGTTCCTATAGTGTCCTAAAATCAAATTCCTGTTTTACTTTGAAGAATTCTTAGTTCAGTGCATTGTTACAGATTAGTTATTCTGAGTTTTGCAAAACAGCCAGTTAAGATGGGCAGGAAGAGAAATGTTTGGTTTTGACCAACTACTTAACAACTCTAACAGCATGTGACACTCTCTAAAACAATGCAACTTTGGGGGCACGTATGGGTACATATTTATTATATTTTTGTCATTATATTATTTGTATTTTATATATATATATATATATTGGGGGCACGTATGGGTACATATTTATTATATTTTTGTCTATATATTATTTGTATTATATATATATATATATATATATATATATTTAGCTCCTGGTTAGTGGTAGGTGGATTATTGGAATAGATGATCTTAAATGTCTTTTTCAAGGGAGAAATGATTCCAAGGGAGTTGCAGGCCATATTCCAATTCTGTCTACTTTGACTAAATCCTGCGGTTGTACTACTACATCCTACTGTTGCAAAACTTTATTTTAAATTTATTGTACACATTTCTGAGAAATAAACATGAGCTCAAGGAACACATGAAAAGGAAGAAAATTATCATTAAGATTTTTGTTCTAATTCTTTTCTTTCTATTGTGGTATCAGCATTTTCTGTACAGACCATTCCTAAATGTCATGAAATATTCAACCAAGACAACTGAGTTTTGGCCACTGAAGTGAAGAACAAAATTCTCACCTACGTTACTGATCTCCCAGATTCTCCCTGTGAAGTTGGTGCTGGGGAAGGAAGATAAAAAGAATAAGTGCACAATTATATGAATCTTCCCTTCTCTTTAAAATATTCTGATTTTGAATGGGTCTTAGAAGCTGCAGCATGCTTCAGTTCTGTCTGCATTCAGGAAAATGTACGAATACCTCAAGCAAAAGCAGAATTTGCCATACTTAACACTCCAAAAAGGATGGGGTTACTGTGGAGGTTCTCAGGAATATCTCACCCTTTTAATTTAACTCCTGTGTTTTCCTAAAGGTGATCACCAGCAGGGAACTTGCACATGGCTTCAGTGTGGTCAGGCACCTCAGGCATAAAACTATCTTCAGCACTTCATAGATTTTTAGTTACTTGTACTCAAAACGTCTGAATGTTTGAAGTAGTAAGTTACTGCCAAATGCAAATGAAATGGTAATTGTGTAAAGTTAATAGCAATTTCTGAACATTATTTTTGTTCTGGAAAATCTACTCAAAGCACTTTTAGAAAATAAAGGGGCATCAGGCTAAAACTTGTATCAGTCTATGTTCCCGAATCTCCGCACAGAAGCTAATTTTAAGGCACTCTTTCTGGTCTTGACTCTCAACGTCATACAGGAAATGAGCACCCATGGAATTGGGGATCTGATATCTCATGCTATAAGTGGGCAAATTCTTCCAGAGGGCTCTGCCAGTCTACCTTATGCATGAACCCTTTACTGCCTTTGTCAGTCTTTCAGAGATAAATATACTGGATTTTGCATATGCCAGGCCATTTGTACCATCTGTAACACAAAATTTTGTTGAGCAGAAGGAGCACAGACACTTGGATAACTGATTGGTCTTTTATTAGAGCAGGAATAGTTACTGAGGCAGAAAACTCGATATGAGGATTTTGTCATTAAGTAAGTAGAAATAGTGACCGTATCTGTTTAGGCACTGCAAGTGTCAGTGCAAGGTGAACAGTTAAACTGAGACAACAAAGAAATATATGAAGTAAAGTATGTGCTGTATTGTCTTATCTTGGTGTTGGAATGAATGGCTCACCTTTGCAACTTTTCAGGCTGAAAAAATAATTTATATGCATGTTTATAAAAATTAGTCTCACAGCTACTCCATCTTAAGGTGTTCAGTTTTGGATCTTGACAAATGCAGTCCCTAGGGCTGAGTACGGTGGTAGTTAAATGACTGATTGCAACGTTTATCATCGTGGTGCAATAACAAATAGCTCAGTGTGGCAGCCATCATTTTCCTAAACCCTTTTGTCAGTAAGTGTAAAATTCTGTGTAGTCAAAGAAAAAAATGGTGCTGACATATAACTTTCATGGCAGTTGTATCTCTCTAGCCTGATTTTATTCCCTCAGCCTCTACCTCATAATGTAAAGTATTGCTTCACAGATCCAGATGTGGCCCAGGCAATGAAAAGAAGCCTCAGCCAACTCATCCTATTACTCAAAATACTTTAGTGTTGACACAGTGAATGGACACTACACATTCAATTAAGGGCTAATACTTTGGCCTAGCTCCTAGAAAGGATCCCCAGCACTGCATAGCAGTAGTACAATGCTCATTTCACAGTGAGCCTATCATAGTAAAATTTGACAATTTCATGTACTCTGCACTTCATGGATTTAGGTTAAAGTGTAAACTGAATTTGGGCACAACCCATCCAAGTTGTGAGTGCCCTGTTATACGTACTGAACTTCAATGCTCACTGTGAAGAGGTAGCATTATTGGTGGGTTTTGTATTGGTCATAAGCTGTTTACAGAAACCTGATGAACTGAGCTCAAGTAGAAAGTTATCTCTCATTGACAGATTACACACGCACACACACACCACACACACACACACACACACACACAATCTCCAAAGATTTAAAAATGCTTAATACTATCTTGAATGATCACAGCACTATGTCACTAGCTGTTTTCTGCCTGGAGAGCACAGTTATCACTTTTTCAAGGTATGAAAAAACAAACAAACAAACAAAAAAAACATATTGTCTTCACTACAGCATCCAAACAGATTGTTTTCTCTTCATGTTTTTGTTCATTTGTTTGTTTGTAGTTTTTCAGAAGTAAGCAAAGCAATAGATGTTCCATGAAGTCTGCCAGAGTCCAGCACCCCTGTTGCATAAGTGTTGAGGAGACTGATCTGGAATCCCAGTTGACAACACAAAGATGAACTCTCAGGGCTTGGGGTCTTGGTCATACATCACACAGATCTGTAAGTGGCTGTCCATTAACATGAATAGGAACAGGTTCGAGTTGAGACTGTGGTGTCCTAGCAACAGAAAGCAGAATATATGCAATTGTTTAATGCCTTAATGTACCAACTTCTTCATTTTGCACTCCACCTGAATTTGAGATGAAAGCACCAATATATACATATTTGTATGTTTGTATATATACATAGATATTTTGTTCATTTATAGGTATATGCAAATACACACACACATACATGTGCATGTGTGCATCCCTAGAATGTATGGATACCTCAAATTATGATCAGAAAAGATTTATTCAAATTTCCATTTATGCTGGTATGGAGGAAAGAAATAGATTTAAATGCAGAAACAGGTGAAGAGTCCTTTATCAAATGAGTGACCTTGATATCATGGCAGTTTGCTGCATCACAGTGTTAGTCTATGAACCTTTATAAAAATACCTTTTTACAAAATATGGCAAGACATTAATGTGTTTAAAATATCCTCTAATGAATTCTGATTCTTTCTGTGCTGACATCCAAGTGCATTTACAGATGGTTTTACCATATTCTATCCTATCGCAAAGAAAAAAAGCTGAAATTCAGCTGGCTGGTTTCTCACTGCTTCTCTAATCTGTCTATAATTTTGTGCATTTAGTCTGTGGGAGAGATTGGATAATTAAAGAATTCTATTACCTCAACTGCTTAAGCATTGTTACCTCCAGAGTTGGATTCAAAGAAGACTTTTTTTGTTGTTTGACTTTTGAGGGGAGAACCTGTTTTTGCAGAGAAGGATTTCAGAAGCAATAAGAGAAGAATATGAACATTTGAATATGCACGTAAACTGAGAGGATGCATTCTAGCTTTGTGTTTATAGCACTGACATTTTATTTTACCTCTTCTCATCATTGTTGAAAAAGTGTTTTGTATGACTTTTAGAAGGAAGTTCAGTGGTTCCTTCAAGAGATGTTTCTCAAAAGGCAGAGTTGGAAAGCCCGCATTTGTTATCTCCTATTAGTGATCATTTATTTCTGAGGCTGAGGCTGAAACAAGAGACAGTAATGGGGTATAGGTACTACTTCCACCCTACAAGTCCGTATAAGGCATGGTCAGCAAGCTACAGAGCTATATGGAAGAAGATGAAAGAAATTTATTCTGGAACATTTCTCATTTCGGTGGATAAGACTACTTATCCTTATATGTGGTTAACACTCTGTGAAAGTGTTAGCCAAGTACAGGCTGCTGATCTGAGAAAGTGAGAAATATTTGGACTGCCTTAGCACTTCTTCCCACCAAGCTACTTCTAGATGTTTCTTGCTTGGTTTAAATACAATGTTAACAGGGGAGAGACAAGGGATTTCTTTTCTCCTCAATGACCCACTGTCTTCTCCTGCCCTCCCACAATCTCTTTTAAATGTCTCTAGATGGTAAAAGGTAAAAAGGTTCTTTCCATATAATACTCTAAGGGGTTTTTGCTGTTGTTTTTGTTGTTTTCTTTGTTTGTTGTTGTTGTTTTAATCTATAACTCAATGGCTAATTCAGTTATATGACTTAATATAACACAACCTCTGGACATCTCATCAACAGAGCTGGGGTGGGAACAGATTTCTTGATGGTGTAAGAAGGCTTCCCTATCTAAAACACAAAGAAAACAAGTTATTTCAAAGGTTTATATGGAGAGATGGAAGTTACACCAGAATATTTAACAGCTTGATTGTCTAGTTACCCACCTAGGATATGGGTGATAGTCATTAGATACAGGGGCTTTCCTCATCTCAGGGCAGGACCCTGATATGAATGTCTTTCTCTCTAAGTTCAGGTTTTTCATCATGGACCTGAGCAATTTTCTTAAGAAAACATGCTGTGTTTTCTTAAGATGTTGTGTTTCCATATATGCTTTATTACACTGTTTGGAGGAGCATGAATTCAGCCCTCAGGAGGCTGAAACTCAAATCATTGGGGTGGCTTAGTCCAGTGACTAGGACTGGATGCATCTTTACTGTGCAAAGGGCAGGAAGCAGGAGCAACATAGCCAGTTCTCCATGTAGCTGTCCTTGGGCTGGTCAGCATCACTCAGTACCCCACTAAGTTAATGACACTGCTCTGGGGGCCTCCTGCATGACTTACTCCCTCACCTGGCATTTCTAACATCCCCCCATGCTGCTCAGTAGAGAATGGTCCTTACTTGGTGGTTGTGCTAGCGAAAACACATAGGCTTGGACATTAGTCAGTCGTCAGGGCAGAACTGAGAAAAACTGAAGTCCTTTCAGACTTCCTAATTTTCACAAATCTTTCCCTGGATGGGAATGACTTATTCCACTCCTGTAATATTCAAAGCAGGTAAATGTGAGTATTTATAGCACCGCAGAATTGTAGTTAACACTTCTTCACCCTGTCTCAAAATTTATGGTAACTTTTCTAACTGCAGCAATTTGCCAGAAGCCTTTAAAAGGATTTTGAGTATAAAACACTTTGGGGGGTGGGGGAGTGGAAAATAAATCAATCTCTGATGATCACAAAGTATTATGGTCACCATATAAAGCTGTACATTCGTATGTGACACTTAAATTGGAAATGTGTGTGTGCGTGTGTAGCAAATTATGCAGGGAAGAGAAATGCCTGAATTCAAATGACAGTGCAGGTCAGGGGACTTTCACCCTTTCAGATACTAGGTCTAAAAAAGACTGTATTTTGCGAGGTAGTTGCTCTTTACTAGCACATGGTAACCATGATTACCGCTGTGTTTGCCAGGAGAGAAATGCTCAGGCAAATTCCTACCCAGCCTCTTGGGGCAAAGAATTTTCCCCCGTGGAGCTACAGCTGGGTCCGTTTTCACTGCTGCACCTGCTATATTCCTGATCTCAGCCCAGCCCATTTCCTCCAGTAGCTGGCAGGGAAGAAGTGTGCAAGCACATTCACACATGGATGTGCATGTTCAGCTCAGTGCTCCTCTGTGCATGCCTTTGCTGCCTCTGAACCTGTGGCTGGTCTTTCAGGAGCAGACTGAAATCCTGCTCCAATCTGCAGACAGATTTGTTGCCATGTGTCACTTACTGTGGCTGTGACTATTTGCCCAGTAGCCTGGAGGGATCACGATGGTGTCATCAGTCCCTGAGGCCTCTTCAGCTTGCCTTTGCCTTTCTATAGCTCCCTGACTTTTTCTTTTGCTGTAGGTCACAAGGATATTTCAGTGTTGTACCTACCTCTTGAATAGTTGCAGATAAATTTTCTAGTGCACAATACCATGGTCATTTTCACTTCTCACAATGATTTAATTCTCTGGAAGAGCTAAGAAAATGTTATGTACAAACTGTATCATATGTAATAAGCGAAGGGTATAGCTACAATATACAGCTAATGACAGAAAATCAGATAAACTTAAATAGCATCTCCCTGGTGCTGTGAGATAAATATTTTTCTCCCGTCTTCTCAAAGTTTCCATGCCAGCAATGTATTATGATTTGACATTTAACTTTTTGTTCTATTTTACTTTTGGCTGGGAGGGGCTAGACAGATTCTGTGATGTCCCACTCTCGAAAACAGAAATTAGGTTTCGGGGTGGATGTGCATGCATATGCATATCTGTGCACATATACACTCAAAGACATTTTAACTCTGTTGATAGTTCAACAGGAAAATTAACTATGTGCTTTATTGTCATCCTCTTTTGTAAAAAAAAAAAAAAAAAAAAAAAAAAAAGTGAGTGGGTCAAAAACTAAAGCACCTGAATATTGCAGATAACAATTATGTAATGGTGACTACTACTTGGTCTGGGGAGCATCATTTCTTATGTATATTTCTGTGTTTTCTGTGTTTATCTATGTATGCTCTTAATAAAAGGTATTTTAGAAAGGTATTGTTTTAAGTTTGTAGGTTTCACTGTGGACTTGGCTAGGCAGAATCTGATTTGGATTTATTGAAGCAGATGTTAAGCAGAGAGAAGAGACTGACATGTCTGTAGTGGTTCTGTAACTGTCTGAATTATTGTCAAAACACTAGCACTGGCACATCTCTAATTTAATACACATTTCAGCAGTGACCATGGTAATAAAATCTAAACTGTCTCATTCTTCTTTCATTAAAGACAGAAAGGGGAAAAAAAGGGGGGGGGGGGGGAAGAGATCTTTATCAATATGAATAGTGGTGCTTCTGAACAACATGAAAGTGTCCTTTTATCAAAAAATAAAAATAAAAAAGAAAGAAAAGAAAGATTAATTTTGTTGTTATAATGCATTATCTATTGTGGGGTACATTGTTTTTAAGCAAATGTGATGTTTCAACTTAATTCACCGTGCACTCGAATGGTTAATTGCAAAGCTGCCTTCCAAAGCACCGTGTCTCATTTCTAAACTGTACATCTCAACTCACAAGAGAGAGACAAAAGATTAAAACAGCTTGGATCTCAAAATTAGAAAATTAATAAAAACTAGATAAATAGCATGAGTCCCCTACAGTGAAACCTGTCTGGGTTTCAAAGACACTTAGGGGGCTCCTGTACTTCCATGATCCATGATAGCTATTGTGGCTGCTGGGGTGCTCAGGAGAGGGGAGCTCCCTCACAAAGAGCTAAGGACTGGAGCCAGTCTGTAGAATCAGGGCACAACTGCGCAGAAGACAGATCCCAGCATGGATTCTGCCTCAGACACGGGCTAGGGCTGCTGAGGTGCTTGATCTTTGTGTTTGGGTTGTCTTTCTGAAAGCTGCATTGCAGGAACAGAAAGGGCTAATGCCATGTCACAGCAGTACCGTTTCTTAACAGGTTAGACAGTTTCAGCTGCCTGAGAAACAAGTGCTTTCATTTAGTTTATGGATAATTCCTGAAACAAGGCACTTCTTTTCACATCAGCTAATGTTAACAGAAGACAAGCTTGAAATCAGTGGGAGCTAGGGGTTCTGTGTAGGTCTGCAGAAGCTAAACGTATCTTCAGAGCTGTGCTGTGAAAGGATATTTTCACCCTAGTAACCAGCCAAATTGGGAATATACCACTGTGCTTAGAGTAGAACACTTCTGTAGATGTCAAACATCTGCTTGATAAGGTAACCCATACCCAGAAGTATCTAATCCCTGTGTGAAGGGGCATCAGTTCTAGCAACATTTTTGGGTGGAGTCTTTCAATTTCTTCAACAATTATGTGCTACTAACTTCATGTAGGAAGACTTGATAAGACAGTAGGGTTGAAAACATTTTTTTTTCTTTTTTTTTTTCTTTTTTCTTCAGGATGTATATTTGTGAATTTGTTACTTCGGCATTTAGTTTTCGAATTTAGCATAGCTTTGGATTATTCTGCAGGATGGGAAGTTCTGACTTAGCCTAGCCCTGTTTATATATACAGAGGAATGATGATAGTTATCCATTTATAAATGCTGTAATTGATCACTTGACACATAATGCTTAGATTTAATGCCTCATGTAGTATGATAAAACTCTTAAATATGTATATAATCCTCAAGAGGGTTTAGTTAATTACTTTGGGAAACAATAGTAAATTTAAACCTGGGGGTAATTAAATTCTCATCCACAGTGGTAATATCTTAGCTATTCAATACAGAATATAAGCTCAGTTTATCTGCTTTTCATTGGGAAGTGGCATTGAATAAGCACAGTAAAATCTTCTAATGAGATTTTTTCTATTAACAATAAAAATAACCCACTGAAACTTGGTTTCTTTAAAATGATTTAGCATAGCAGGAGCATGGGAACAACTCTGAATTACAAATAAGCACAACCGCCCAAGCAAAGTATGGTAACAATGCTGAAGAGGCATTTGTAGTTATTTCTTACCTCTTAAACACAAGTCTAAAGGAAGTTAAAAAGTCCCCACTAAAAATTCAGAGGATTTTCTATCACTGGCAAACTCAAGATTGATTTAAAAATGAATTAATTGTGATCTATGTTCAGCTGGAGCACTAAAGAAACATGTTGCCTTGAAAACCCTCATCTATAATGACTTTCACAAGTTCTAAGTAGTCCTGCCATTTTAGACACTCAAATCAGTTAAATCTATGTATATTTTTTCCAAGGAAGATGATGGGAGGGAAATATCCATGATGACTCATACACACTAAGCTTAATTAATAATAATAATAATAGTAAAAGGATTTTTCTGTGACATCAGACTCCATCTCATAATGTCTCTTTCCAAATTTCTTCAAGCTCTTCTCAAGGAAAATAGTGTACATATGTCAATGTTTTTGTTCATCAATTTTTGTTATCTAGACTATATTATCTGTCATTACTAGAGGTAGAAAAATGCCATGGTTTTTGATATATGACTGTCTAGTTTGGCCATGCACATAAATTGGAAGTCTGATTTTTCCATTTGGCTGAACTGGACTTGCCCAACTCTATAACTTACAAAACAGATAGTTTCACTCCAGAAAGAGTAAGACCTATGCAAACAAGTAGCTTATGTAAAAGGCTTTGTCAAAAAGCACTTTAATAGAAAAATATACCAAAGTCCATGAATCCAGGAAAAATTATTCTGCACTGGAGCTAAGAAGTGTTTGATGTGAATGCTTGGTTGCATTTTCTCCCTTGTTTGTGTTATCTCCTTAATCTGTTTTGCTTTGGTCAAAGTCCTAAGAAGTTTCTGAAAGGAAAGACTGCTGTTTTGTAGTTCTGAAGTTTTATCACAATTATCCCATCAAGTTGTTTGTTTTTTTGTTGTTGTTGTTATTGTTTTTTTTTTAATTTGCCTTATCAAGGAAGTAGCTTTATTATTTTTTATAAGTTCTTATAAGACTAGTTCTTATAAGAACTTTAAAAGTTCTTATTTTTTATAAGAACTTTTAGTGAAAAAATGTGCACTTCCAGTCAAAAACATTACAAAGAAACTTTAAAATATGGCTGAATAATACAATTCAAGTTAAAATCCAGAACAATTTTATATAATTTGGAGAGTTTGAAACATGTATTTTGAAATCTTTACTGTCAGAGTATGTTTTGTCAAGTTAAACATATCCCATCAGGAAACAAACAAACAAAAAAACACACTGGTAAAAGTTGTTTACTGGAGCTTTGTGAAAATGTGCTCCTTCTGCTGCTGAAGTCTTTTTCTGATTTTGTTTTTGGTTTTGCTTTTCTTTCCCCCTTTAAAGTGATGGATACAGAATAAATGTTCCATGTTGGAAAGACACATTGCTAATGCTCCTGTTGTCTTGGCATTCCGATACAAACCTCTTGTCTACATTGACCTGAGGTTATTGCAAGTTGAGCAGGCAGAGGGGGAAGTTCCCTCTGTATTCTTGAAATTTAGATGGTACATAAAACCTTTTCAGCATTTTTAGAGGACAGGAATTTAACTTCTTCGAAAACTTTTCATCCTGTAGCCCACTCTGTTGTACTAAACCTGTCAAAATTTTAAGTGTATGTGGTCTTTTTCTATACATGGAACAGTGGCTTCCAGATGAGTCTGTCTTTTTCAAATTAAGAACAGCAAAGCTGGCAAAAATGACAAACACATGGTAGGACAAAAATAATAAAATATTGCTTGTTTTATGATAGTATTTTTATGTGCATGTTGCAAGATTAATTTAGTTGCTTTTCAGAGAGAAACAGAACTGGAAGGACAGGAGTTGCTGGTGACATTTGACTTGAATACAAAAAGGCTTTTATTTTAGAGTTACATTTCTTTATAAACGTCTGTATTTACACCTTGCTCTGAGAATATCTGAGAATATTCAAACATTGATGAATCATCTTCATAACCCCCTTCTGAGGTAGGGAAGTAGTATAATTTTGACTAAAGAAAAATAACCAGCAAATGGAAAGATTTAAGAGCCTCATCAAGATTAATGTTGTTCTTACCTATGAGGGATTGCTGGTGCAGATACAAAATTTATTAGGTTGGGTAAAACTGACATCTTCTGCTTGGACTTGGAAGAACCTTTTCACAAGGGCTTATCTGTGCAGATAAAATACTGGTATGGGAATTGGAAGGAGCTCTGGACAGATGTAGACAATTATGTGTTAGGTATGCATAGTTGCATGTGAGATAGTTGTCAGCAGGAAATCACTTAAACTTGTTAGCCTCTTTATATATTTTACTTACTGGCATTAATATAGCAATGTGTTAATATGTTGAAATAATTTGAGACCTGGGGCTGGCTGTCACACCAGTGGCAAAAAAAAATGCAGTTATCTCCTTGTTGATGTAGAGAATAAGTTCATAGTTTTGTCTAGCAGCTTTCTTACCTACTTGTTTGGTGGTTGTGAGCAAGTATTATGGAAGTATAACATTACTTCGAAAATTTCAAGTGAGCAACGTCCATATAAGAATGTCAGGCAATGACTGTTCTCAGAGATGTACTCTGGCCTCTCTTAGGACTAAGCTCATCCTAAACCTTCCCTTCTTCTGATTTAGTGGCTTTACTTTACCAACTCCTTTTCTCATAAAAGTGCAGTAGCAACCTTTTCAAAACAAACCCTTGCCTCTCCTCTCCAAAATAAAAACTTCAAAAAAAGAAAACTACAAATGCAGCTCTTCCTCTGGGAAGAGAAGAAAAAAGCAACAAAGTACATATGATAGATGATCTTCTAGTTCATTGCTGATGGGTAGTATTAAGTCTCCTAAAGAATAGGATTTTCTTCCAAAGATTCCCCAAACTGGCACCATTCTGTTAACCTTGATGATAAAGTGGTGTTTAATCCATTCCTTTATCCCTCTCTCCATCCATCAAAGTATCTTCTTTTAAAGTTCAAGCTCCCATTTTTACAGCACAGTATTGAAAGCATTTTCATCTTAGTGTTATACGTATGTGGCTAAAAAGGTCTGTCTGTTTGGTTGCCAAAATTCAGAACCCCAGAAGGTAAATAAAGCCCCACATTAAAGGAGATTACTTTTTAGTTTTCTTTTAGTATTTATTCATGTTTCATCTGTGAGTATTCCAGAAAATCGACTTGAGTAATTAGGATAAAATGAGGCCAGTCCTCACAGAAACAGGACTTTTTCCTTTTTTTTGACACAGTATGTAGCTTTGTGTTCACCACAAGTTGAAACTGAGCAGCTAGAGATTCTCATTTTCTCCATGTCTGCTCTTTCCCAACAAAATATGTTGGCTAGGAAGCCAGAGTGAAAGGCCTGCCAACCTGATGAAAATATGCAAGCTTTCAAAAATGTCCTGATGCTAAATCAGGAGGAAGCCAAGGCCTTTCATTTTGTTGTGAGAAATCAAGGCAACAGTCTAGTGGAAACAACATCACATGAGGCTGGGAAAATGAAGAGTTAAATCCCAGCTTTGCACTATTTAGAGTCAGGACTTGGATGGTGTCATCTGATTAATACACGAACGCTCTTACTAAGTGCCACTGGCTACCTAAAGATGTATGCACTGCCTCATTCACTCCAACCTATGCTCTTTCTGTGTTGTGATGCAAAATTCCATCCAGAAACATCATAAACCTTTTTTTAGACTAAAGTTTCACTTAAAGCTTCCAGTTAGAAGTTCCCTTCAACTGATGCTTATTTTCTGGAAAAGAATAGTGCTAGTCCAAGATCTTTCTCCCAAGGAAGCTGACCAAGCTTTGTTTTCATCTTGAAAAATTAGAATAAAATGTGTGGCTTTTCATTTTTCATGGCCAACTTGGTGCAGTTTTTAATATGAAAATTATTCAACTGTAATCTTGAACTGCTCACAGAATGACTTGCTTGCACACAGGTGTCCATGGAGGCTGACCAGCCTGACTGTAATCAGATATTTTAATGTGTTATATCATTGATAGACTGGGGACCAGGGAGTTTCACTTCTACACTGAATAATTAATTAAGCAAGAGGATGGAGGCAGCCTAATCTTTTAATAATAGCCCTCTTAGGCTGTGTTACAGACAAATTCTATTAAGAAAGAGATGCTTCTGATGAGCATGAGGCCTAATCTAATCAGAAACTGAAGTCACTTTCCTGTGAGGATCCTTGGATGACCCTTAACTAAAACAGAGAAAGGAGCTTCACACCCCCAGGTTGTGATAGGGATCCTCCTTACATTATTATGTTGAGATAGTGACTGCACTTTCTGAATAGCATGTTTCCTTCTGATTACAGTCTCACTAATTCTCTCTTATTTTAGTGTTTCTCTTGCTTTATTCTTTCACCACTCTTTCAGATCAGATCCCTAGCTGGATTGAATATAACTTTACATAAACTGGGGAAATATGCTATCATACATTACGTAAAGATGTTGTCTCACATAATAAAGTCAGATACCAATGTGAGACAGAATTTAAAATCGAGTAATCCCCTTCCTGCTGGAATCATAGCTTAATTAGTATTATTGGCAGTACCAATAGCTTATTTGGGTTTGGTCTGAGCATCTAAGGAGAGCAGAAATATAAGGCAGAAATTCTCACTTTTTCAAAGTAAAAAATATCTTTAGAAATGACATAATTCCTCTTTTTCTTTCTATGCATGTTTTTTTTTCAGTGATATTCTATTTAAGTTGTGGCACAGGAAAATCATCTCCATATTTGCTGCATGTTCCTAATTTCTTGTATCTAAGCAAGCTACCAGTTGCTCCTTAAACTATATTTGAAGTATACCTATCCACAAATCTCAGACAACTCAGTCATAACCTAGTATTGACATCGCTGCTGAATGTCCTGGCCCACTCATCACTCTGGGGAGGACTTAGAACTCCAAGAACATGGCGGAACAGATGAAGTGTTCTGACCTTTGCATTGCCAGTGCGCTGGCAATGCAAATGGGAGCAGCAGAAGACACAGGCAAACAGGAAGCTCAGTCCCAGCAAGAGGTAATGCCGAGAGAGAAGCAACAGAAGAACTGCCAACAGCATGGACTCAAAAGCAGAATACAAATATGTTTCTACATGCCTTGCCTACTTCTGTCTCCTGCCCTCCCTTTTGCTCTCCTCTCATGCTGAAAGTACAGTAACCCATTTTCAGGGCAGACATTCTCTATCTGGCTAGACATTTCAGAAGAACTGTGTTGTAAGAATACGAAGTGAAAGCTTTCAGATTTTTTTTTTTTTTTCCACCTCCCCCTCCTCTAGCTTCCTAGCTCCTTTTCTAAAGCTTGGCGTGCAGTTAAGCCCTAAAATTATAACACCTTTTCCCTAGCCATGACATGTTCCCTTTCTTACATCTCTCATTGCTACTATGGTGCTGCACTCAGCATGCAAATTAGTAGCTTTTCTGAGAGCTTTCTTTTAAGACCCTAAATTATCTCCACTTGTTTATTAGATCATTTCTTTAATAACACTAGCCTTCATGATTCACAGATGCTCAGTTCTAAGAAGGAAATATATTGCTAGTATACAGCAGTTTTTTGTGTTTTTCAATTCTTTATTTTACGGTAAGCATTGTAAGACGTTCATTACATGCCTCTACCTGCTTATGGATGCAGATCTCTTCTCTTGCCACTTCCCTGGCTGTTTGTATTTCATTAACATCTAGAAGCCTCAGCAGTGGCCCAGGATCCCAGTACAGTATTTGTACTGGGAGCACAAAGCTACCGTTTTGAGGAAATAAACACAAGCATAGTGAAATACTGAAAACTTTGAGCTTTCAAATACTTTCTTTTTTTTCCAGATGTGAGTTAAAGGGGTGAGTGTTAACCATTGGAAATAGTAGTTACTAGAGCTTTTCATCTCTCAAGACTTTAATTTTTTATTAATCTTATGGTTTATGGAATGTGCTTGTTTAGATAATGCAGACTAGAATACTTTTGCTTCTTGACTAGAAACTTTGCTGATGTAGCAGCTGCTGTACAGTTGTCTGCAGCAAAATGCATGCAGAAAGTTGCAAAACACCAATCTGTTTCAAATAAAGCACTGCAGTACACAGGTGCTGCTCAAAAACAAGTTTTCATAGTTTAAAAAAATCATGCACCAACATAAATATATATATAAATATGTATATACATTTTAATACCTATACATGTATGCATAAAAATAGTCTAAAAACAAGAACAGTCACTGAAATTCTCTTACTTAGTATACTTAGACTAAGACTCCACATATAAATTCAACTTGACCTTATAGGTGGCATCTGAAGTAGTCCACCACCTGCAGTAAATTAAGAGAAAGAGTGTAGTAAACAGACTATGGTCTTGTGAAATTTTAAGGAAATCAGACATAACTGGCCTGAAGTTCAGAAAGATTTCTCCTTGGAGGGCAAGCATTGACCCTTAGGGCAGTATCAACAATATCTCAGTGGCACAGCATCACAAGTAGCTGTGCACAATATGTTTGCCCTCCAGTAGAATAAATCAATGAGAGAACAAATAGTGTGGCAGAAAAAAAAAAAAAAAGAAAGAAAGAAAAAGAAAAAAAAAAAAAAAACTCAGGCACATTTCCTCTTGTGATGCAAGCTCATCCTTTTCATAAAATAAGAGAGGGTTGGGGTAGAAAAAATAAGTGAAACATCCTATTGCTGAGAAAATGCCTTAAATATTTGTTACAAACAATTTTCAAATCAATCATAGAAAAGCCTGTGTTGTGGGTTCAGAATGCTGGAAGGAATGTATGAGATGGATTGCTTGCTCTCTCCAGATAGGATAGGATAGAATAGGGTAGGATAGAATATATACCTAAGAGAGATTTTTACAATTTTTTTTTTTATTAGTCTCATCTAAAGTAGCTATATTACCTTATCAAAAGAGGACTGAGGTTTACTGTTAAAACCAAAACCACAAACAAGCTAACAAAACCCAGGAACAATAACAAAACAAACAAAGCTTTCAGAAAATGCAGAGTTAACTTAAGGAATTTATCTGCTATTTGCTAGTGGGTAGGATTGGTTTCTCAGTGTTTAATCAAAACTGTTTTAGACACAGGACGTTAAGTTGGTGCATCTGTTTTGGAATTACACTATACACACAGTCATCTATCTTTTTGTTTATCCTTTGTTGATTTCTAGGCATCTCCACATGAATTTCTAATCAGACTCATGCAGATGATGAATATGTAACAGTCAGTTGTTTTGTAGCTGTGATAATGGCCTGAAGATGTAACAGCATCCACTACACAGGAACAGTTAATATCTCTTATTAGACTATCTGCAAAAACAAACAAACAAACAAACCAGAAAAACATAAAAACAAACAAAACAAACAAACAAAAAACTGCTCTTGGCCTCATCGGATCAGAGGAAAAGCAGAAAAACAGCACCTGTGTGTACCCTCTGTTTTGCTGGAAATTGTTGCTCCTCAGATCTGTTGGAGAGTTTTTGAGCCTCAACGCATGCCTGTTTCTTCCAGTTGGTCCCATCAATGCATGCTATCTCTGGCTCACCAAGTCTGTCTCCCTAGCTATAAATATTTAAAGGTCAGAGATATTTTCTCTGACATTTTATTAATGATCACATAGCACTTATATATTGTTTTCAAGATACTAGAAAGACATGAATCTTCTCAGCTGTCAGCAGTGGTTGCATTTGAGATGGGAAATTGCAGAGAGAAGAGTGTGCTACCACAGGCTCAATGAATTGAATATTGTTGGCTATTGATTCCAGTCTGTCCTTGGTTTATTGCACACAGCTCAAGTCAGTAACAGTGAAGAACCAGTTTTCTAAAAATAGCCAAGTAGCCAGAAATATCAACACACAAAATATAGTTGGACTACATACTTGCAGAGTGTAAAGAGTCTGATATATTTATAGAATAAGATCTTGATCCTCTTCCAAGTGTGTGTATAGAAAATTCAGAATCCTAATAAAAGCAGTTGTCCACAACCTTACCTTATAGTTATCAAACTTGAAATCAGTAATGGTAAAACTAAATCAGAAGAAGAAAATCAAAATCTAGTCTCTATTCAGTTAATTAGAGCTCTTTTCTGTCCCCATTATTTTGAATTTTCTATACATTTCTTATTTTAATGAAATGCTGAAGGTTATAAATGGTATTAACATTTATTAAGCTCTATCTTGCTTCTTTACCAACTACTAATTTTTATCAGAATTTCCACTACTTTCTCAGCCTACCATCAAATGCTTACAAAGCAATCTATTCATGTTTAAATATGATTGTTTCTTCAGAAAACAAAAACAAAAAACATATCTTGTTTAACACAAGCCTGTGGTGTATGTTACCCAAGTTTTTACCAAGATGTTGTGGTTTTTTGTTTGTTTTTTTTTTTTTTTGTTTGGTTGGTTTTTGCCTTGAGGACACTACAGAATCTTTGAATATATCTTTTTCTTTTCTCCTCAGAACAATATTTGTCCCACAATGTGCAAATTACTATCTAATCAATCACATTAATTTTGGCATAACAACTATCAGGGTATCTGTTATGGTCATTCATTCTTTATTTTCTTTTATTTTTTACACCTACTTAAATGTTTGGAAATTTTGTCTTCTATTTTTATCACTTTTTGCCTTCAATGTGTGCTTCTTTTTAATTACAATTTTACATACTAGACAGAATTATAAACTCATCAGATCCAATATCGTGTCTCTTACATTAATCCACATCTAGTGCATCTGGGAAAAGTGAAAAGTCTACAGTGCCTTCAAGAGACTTAGAAATACTCTGAGGGAACAGGCATTTGGCTCCTGTTGTCTATAGCCATCAGTCAGCTTCCTGAAACATCAGCTGTGTTTGCTCTTGTCTTTACAAGGGTGACGTATTAAAGATACTGAAACTAGTCAGGTATCACGCAAATCCAGAACAAGTTGTGTGAAAGAAATGAAATGCAAACTGACCTTTAGTGGTGCCGGTAAATTTCCTTTTTTTTTTTTTTTTTTTTTTCCAATGCTCTTTGAATAGAAGCTGAGTCTTAAGGAGCTTACAAACTTATGGTTAATTTTTTACTTTGTTATTATTCATAAGCACTTCCAAGTGCTTCAAATCCATAATATGTTTTCATCGATTTACGAATAATTGTATACACTTCCTTTGTTTTGTTGAGGCTTTTCTAATAAGCAAGATTAATCTGTACTGTGTACAAAAATTTACAATCACAGATAACAGGTGTACAGATTGAGGGCTGTTAAGAGTATTTTTACTGTCTCCTGGGGAAGGCATTAACCCTCAGACTTAGAAATTGGATCAAACATTCCTTGACTTTAGAGGTATTTGAATCACAGAATTTGAAGGAAAAAAAAAAAAAAAAAGTGATGTTCAGAGACACCATCACTACTTTGAATTTATTTTTTAATAGTAGAATATCATAAATAACTTTCATTTTGGAATGATCTGGGTAAAGCTCATCTTTGTTGCAACAAAATCCACAGTTAAAACACAGGGTATTTTTTTTTCAACTATTTTTGCCTGATGAAATTCTTCATATAAAAGTCTAAATAAATATGCTAAAAGCTTCATCTAGTGGCTTTTAGTTTAGGCTAGCCCAGTAGAACAGAACGAAGAAATAAATGCTGCCAGTATCTTTTTTGTACCAGTTCAATACATGGTTTCAACTCCAGGGCTGATAACCCAATTTGCTTTACAAATAAAATTAAAGTTACACACATTTGTTTACTTTAGATGAACATTATTTCAATATGACAGTCTTACTTCAAATCAATGAAAGGTCAGTGATAATGCTAATACTCTACGCTGAAAACTAACACCAGGTTTTAGTATTGATTTTCATTTAAATGTGTATCTGGGTGGTGGGTTAGCAATATGTTTTTGGAGAGTCTTCTAATACCATAGCCATATCAACCGCTACACAAACAAAATCTCAGATGTTTGACCTCAGATAAAAATTTACAGTATGTATTTATAGCTAGCACCAGAATTAAATGTATTTTAAAATGGATTCATGCAGTCATGATAGCCTGCTTCTGAGATTATCAGTGTTGCAGGTGAGCTTGATTGTTACTACATCTGAGGAATAGTTATGAACTCCAGTCAAAGATAGAGCCAATCCATTCCTGCTCATAAAACAAGATGATGAAACTCATCACATGGCCATTCCATAGATATCATGTCCTCTTCCTCCATGTGTTTCTTTGTAATAAGTGGATGTGCCATTTCTTAAGAATCATACAGGAAAATGTATATCAGAAAATCAGAGTTTCTTGATATATTTTCCAATTGTTGACACAGATCATCTTTTAGAGATAAAGCAATGTTGTTGCATGTGTGGTGTTATGCTCAGACAAAGTATTGCTTATATGTTTTCTTCCTTATGGGTAAAATATGATGGGATCTATGCTGAGAAAAAGATTTCAGGCTGCAAATGCAATTGTTTTTTCACCCTATCAGGTTCAGGCCCAGAGCCTGAACTTGCCTCATCCAGGAGAGGCAATCCTGAGGGTGCGTTCTGCTTCCCCACATTTCCAGCCAGTTATCCTGGGTCAGCCAACAAACCCTGTGATGACATTCCAGTGCCTAATTCTTCTCTATTGTTTAGCCATCTAGCTACTCAAACACATTTATTTCACAATTGCAGAGATCTCAGAAAGACAGAGCATATACCAACATACAAACTACGTCTAGACCTATTGCAGGTACTTTTATGGTGTAAGTTGCTTGAAGTAGTTAGTCTTAAGGCTTGTTGAAAAGTAAGCTTTCTGCTCATTTACTCCAGATTTTTCTCACGAGTTGATGTTGTTTGACCAAAGCAAAAGGAATACCATGTCAGTGTGCTTGTACTGCATTTTCACATAAGTACATGGAATATTCAAGTCATGGATTTCTTTCATGATCCTTCTAAATAATTTGACTTCTCCCCATTTGTTTAATCAAATCCACAAAACCAACAACAAATCTCTTGGTTATTTATTTCTCCTTACCACTGAGCATGCATCACTAGAAACTTCCAAGTCTGATGCAAATGTATGTATAAAGCCAAAAAAAGTTCTGGATGAGAACACAAGGGAAAACAATGCTGAGAAGAGATGACTGCAGTGAAATGCTGACACGTGATACATTGATATTACAAGCCCTAGCATGTCCATTGTGCTTTGCAAACTGTGATATGCTGACCTAAGGGTCATGCACACAGAAAGCTAAACTGCTCATTTCGATCAAAGTAATGGGAATAGGCATGTTACAAGTAAGTGGATGCTGTCAGGCTGTCTTTCTAGCACAGTCTGTGTGTCAACAGAACAGGTTTATTTTCAGCAGAATACATGAGTGTGACCTACAGTATATTATTACTATATATATTTTAGAAATAATTAATCATACTACACAGAATTACTTTGACTGGTCATGCTGAGATCTGTGTATCTGGGTGTGCTCTGTACTGGGATAGAAGAGTTAGCTCTTGATTTCTTTTTCTTTCTTTTTTCTTTAAAAAAGTGTGAATACCTCCTGGAATAGAGAATTGCTTCACAGCAATTTAGTCTCCTTGGAGGTATGAGATAAAGATTCATACTCCTGAATTATGCAAATAAATACCTGGAGGTGGGGAAACTGTTGAATTTGACTACTCTAACTATTGGCTATGCATTCCAGCTCCTCTCCTATTTCTCCTCGTTTGGCCATGTGAATTTACTTGTGGTATCTGATATCATAACGATTTGACTGACGCTGATAGGTCATGACTAAAAGTTTGAGAAAAGTGGTGGTGGTGGTGTTTTTATTTTTTCGATTTTCCTTCTCCTTTTGTCTGAGAATAAAATAAAATAAAAAACCTGGCCAAGTTTACCAGCTACATGTGCATATAAAACCTGATCTTTATGCAGCAAAGTGCTTTCACTAAGGCTGTATTCTTTTATGTCACTAAAAAGAGACAGAACAGCCCATACAAAAATGGAATAATATATGTTAAATCAACCACAGCCCAAATTCATTGCCATCATATTAAACGGTGACAGGTCAATATGCCTTGTTTTGTCTGGTGTCTTTCAGTACATGAGGAAAATGTTAGTAAGTAAAGTTGCAAAATCTTAATTCATGGTTTTCTAAGCTTGCTGCTACATGTCAGTATAGAAATGTTTTGTGCATCTGATGTGCTTGCTGGTGGACTTCATGACGCTATGTGGTATTTGACACAAACTGAAGAGTTTCCACAGAAGGTGTTCAATATCTTTTAGAAAAAGCTGATGTACTTTTTAGCTAGCAATTGCAATTAAAATGTGTTCTTTGCTAATGCTTCAGCATAATATTAAGTAATTTATCTACAGAGAGGCATAAAGGGAAGCTTTTGATATAGTTTCTTATTTAATGCTTTGAGCTACTTATTAGAAGAGAATGCTATTGCAAAAGAGATTTTATTTTTAAAATAACACCTATTTTATGAAGTGCGGTAGGTGTGTTTGGCTGCTTCAGTGAGTGAATAGAGATATAATTTAGCTGGCCTACATCTAGGAATGGCATCTCACGAGAGAAGTTGCACAATTAGCAGGGATCAGATTCTTCCTTTCAGCAGTGTAGTGCTCAAATATTTAACACACAGTTTGGATATTGGGAAATGTAATGCATGTACATTGTTGCCTGTCACAGCTTGTCTTTGATATCTCTTATTTGGGGCTTCTATACGTTAATTATGTGCATATTGTCAGTAAAGGATAATAAATACTTCATCTGTGCTGTGAATGAGGAATATCATTCTGTGGGGATCTGGTAACAGGAGCAATTTAAGAAACCAGATTGCTGCCAAAAATAACAAACTAGAAACATGAGTTGGTTATATAAATATTGGGGCAATGGTTTTCTATTCTACCCAGCAGATAATTTTATATTTAAGGTTATTGTCTTGCTTATGGATATCTCTCTCCTCCCTGATTATAAAGAAATGTAAATTAAAAATTGTTATGCAAGTGTGGAAATCTACCATGAAAGAGTATCTAATGATTGGTGTCAACATTTTCCCCCTCTTCAGTGTTTTTTCTCATCTCCCTGCATGCCCTAGGTGACATTTCTAGCCAAACTGAGCCACATTATGTTGGAAGCCACTGTTATTCAATGTACACCTTCTGAATTGTGTGAGACGCTTCTATGCATAAAGACTGTAGAGATCTAGACTTTCCTAAATGAGGCTGACTGGACTGAATCAGTGCTACTTCTGCTCCAGACTCAGAGTGGCATACAGGACTTCCAACTGTTATTAATTCAGCAGTCCTCAGGATCAGGCACTGTGTTTAATGTATGTTTTACAGTGGTACTTGTGTTAAGCTGTTAATTGAAACTATTTGTAGAATCTATGCAGAATAAAACTTGGGACTGATGATGAATGGCCTCATTGTACTAGGTCATTATAGTCCTAAGTAATTTTGTTGGTTGGTACTTTTCATTTTACACCTGAAATCAAATAAAAATGATGAATTGCGGAGAAATGAAATAAGTATAATTGGCACAATAGGTTATTACACTCCGTGATTGGAAGTAATGAATTGCAGCAAGAATTAAAGACAAAGGTATACCACTTAAACTGAATTAAATATGCCTAAGTAGTGAAATAGATATTTCTGTCAGTCCCTAATGTTCTCAGGTTATCCAAAGATAATAAAGAATCTACAGCCCATGCATCTTTTTACTAACAGTGTGCAGGTAGCTTAATCCCACAGATTTGATTCATAACAAGCACTAGGTCATCATCAACGTGGAAAAGAGCAAAATCAAATCCAACCCAAAATCAGCCCTGCCCCAACCTACTAAATGGCCTGTGTTTACATACAGCCTACCTACAAAGACTTCTCAGGCACAGTAAGTCTTTTTCAGAGTAGAGAAATGTCCTAAAGACCAATGCTTAGCAACATTTAGTACACTCAGAATATTGAAAATAGTAAGTTGGTAGATATTTGACATGGCCATTATTCAGCCCAAACTGGATGTCATGGTAAAAGGAATGTGTATCCCCTTCCTGCCCTTTGTTCCTCTTTTTGTCAGTAAATGTTTTAAGGTTTAAACCCACATTTTGCAAAATCCTTGATAAAGCTTCAATATAGCTGGAGCAGGACAATTTTGATATAATCTGTGAATTGTTGCTCCATTCAGTAATACAACAGTCTGAAAAGATTGCATTGCATCTTTACAGTGTTTTGTTGTATTCTTGTCAACATTTTTAACGAAAATTTTTAACGAAAAACAAACTAAGGAATTCTAGAAGCATATAAATAACAATTCATTTTTTAAAAAAAGTTGCCAATAGATTTTTTAATTTTGTGTCAAGGGAGTTAAGTTGTGCTTCATGCATTAATAGTTGGCATTTGATACAAAGGAGATTTCTTTTCCTAAGAATGTAGGATGCTTTATTCAGACTGACCAACGTACTCTTCTCTAGACAATACATTCTTCTGTAATCTGAAGAAGTAAGAGTGATCTTGTATGTTGACAATTATTGTTTTCTAACTCACTAAATAGGCTTTAGGAATAGTGTCATGCAATTCTTAGTGAGGAGCCTGATAGCTCACTTTTGTTTAGATTGTGTCCTTTATTTTGTGATTTCTTTTATCCTTGAAAAAATAGAAAAAAAGAAAAAAAAAGAAAAAGTAATAGAAACACTGAATAAAATCATTCCAGGAGCTGTACAAGTTTGAAATCACAGTACAAAAGGGAATGTTGCTCATGCAGTGATTGATGAATGCTAATAGGCTTGGCATGTCAACTTGCTGCAGCTCCTTACAATCCTTATAATTCAAAAAGTTCACCTTGAAGTTTGCATATAATTTTGCCATTCATTGTACATGTAACTTTTATTGTTAATGCTGGCTTTCTTTTGCAAACCAGAAACGAGACAATCAAATTTGAGTAGCAGCCTTGTCAATGTCTTAATTCCTGATGGTTTTGTGGTTTGGGTTTTTTTTTGGCCTTAGGTGACTTTTTTTTCCAGTTACCAGATATAATCTTATTTTTTCTTTCTCATGTAAGTCCCACTATCGTCAACAGGCATTTCTTTTCCAGTTAGACACATTACATGCTCTGTTTTATGTATTTCAGCGTAGTTGTAGACTCACGTTTCTGAGGACTCTTCTTTCTTACACAGCTCTTATAATGTTGCAGATCTATAATTTTTTTTTTTTTTTTTTTTTTTTTTTAATCTATTTCAACATGCAGATTGTATTTCTGCTTCAGGTTTTTCACTCTTAGTTAAGATTCTATGCACCTTGCCTGCTTTTCAGATGCTTCCTTGTCCTAACCTTGCACCACTGTTGCTAACTACCCATTATCTTCTTGATTCCCATGCTAGCATCCTGAATGTTTCGTATCAATTATTAAGAAATTAAACCAAAGGTTTATGCAATCTTTGTGATCTTCTTTTGAAAGTAAAGAAAGAATAAAATGAAAATACACAGAATATGCAGCAAAAGTGTACATTTAAACTGTAAAATGTTTTTGTACCTCTTTCATAACATTTTTCTATTGGGTGAGGAATATCTATATTATTGGGAAAACAAGATGAAAACTGGAAAAGTAACGGTCTTCTTATGAATGTAAATGGAACTCTAGTGAGTAATATTTGTAAGGCCCCAAAATGAATAACCTTTAAATTTCTTTCAGCCCTTCTTATGCATTTTAATTCTTTGCATGGAAAGGTATAAAATACAAAATGTTAGCAAACAACTAAATCAGATGTTGTGACAATGAAATATTAATCTAATTCTTATTTAAAAACAACTTGGGAGACTAAGATGTGCATATCTTAGTCTCAGACTTGTATATGAGTACACATCTAAATAAGTTATACGTATGAAACAGTATTCCAAGAATGCGGGGAAAATAATAATTATAAAAAAAAAAGACTGGAAAGACAATACTTGAGGTTTAGCCTCTGTAAAAGGTAAATTAACTTTTTACAATTTATGTACATGTACCCTTTACAATTTTATTTTGTGTTGATATACTTAAACCCTTCTGTTTTCTTCCCCCTTGTCCCTGTATGCTAGGCTATCTTGTATGTAAATGGTAAAATTTTCACATGACACTTCAATACCAGCCTTAATTTTGAAAAATGTGTATATCTTTCTGTAACCTAGTCTGAGATATAAGCATATAAAAAGAACTTGAAGCAAATCAGTTCACCTGACTAACTTCTGTCTGGAAAGTGTTTCATCTCTGTTTGCTCCTGTCCAGAAAACAGCTGGGTACAGGGAGGGAAGATAAACACGCTTGTCTTTACTTCTTAGCAAAATACATCAACCTTGTCCAAGAAGTGTTGCCTATAGGCATGAAAGATGTGGCACAAAACATCTATTCAATCTTTGTCTTCTGCAATCACCACTCTGTGCAAATTTATAGTATGAAGATGGCTTTTCAGGTGAGAGTTGGGCTGAAACCTATTTACACAGCCCACTTGACAGGCATCTGTCTAAAGGTAATAGTATTCTGTATTTTTCTGTTTTATTTTGTTTTGGTGCTTTTTGTATTTTGTTTTCAAACTCGTATTGGTGTTGAACTGCATAATCTAACATTTCTTAACTCTTCACCCACTGCTATGGAATTTAAGAACCTTAATATGTGACAGGCGTATTGTGTTACAAAATATTTTTTACTACATCAATGCATATTTTTCAGTCGGCCCAGGTGCTAATAAAATCTATTCAGCAGCAGCTGAATATAGAGCTGTAGGCATACAGTAGCTCCTCAGCTTTGGATTCTGAACTGGTATAGACTTTGTTGTCTCATTAGAACTGGATTGTGTAACCTGACTGTAGCTATAGCACACACAAAAACTAGTTACTGTTAAGTTGTGACCATGGAAAGTCACCTGCATCAGGCAAATTACTTCCAAAGAATTAGGCTGGTATTAATACCATTCTGCATATCTATGGAGAAGACTGTGTTTGGGATGGCCTTCTGCAGTCATAGAAGGTGAACTGTAACATGGAAGAGAAGAGATGATTTGGAATGAGTCTTTTTCTTAGAGGCTGAAAATCCTCTAGTATGTCACTTCGAAGTAAAGGGAGGGAAATAAGAGGGAGGAATGAAAACAGATCTGAGTGAAAAGACTATGTGCAAGCAGCATGAATTTTTCAGTGGCTCTGAGATGATGATATAAGGTTTCAGTGGTAATGAGGGATTAAAAAAGATTAAAATCAATGCAAAATGAAAATTGATAATTTGATGAGCAGAATTGTATGACATCCTTGTTTACAGTAGCAGGAGACCAGATTTACTGACCTGGAAGTCTCATACCAGTACCATGTTTTTAAACTAAACACCATCAATATAGTGATCAAAAATAGAAGCCCTATTTGTGCAAAGTCTGAAAAATGTATTAAAATACTACTTTCAAAATTGCTGGAAAGATTAAGGAAACAAAACAAAACAAAAATAATAAAACACACACTCTATTTTGGTAGTCTGCCTACATACAGTAGAAAAGCTTGTGTGATTATAGAGTATAATGCTACCATAGATGAATAGCACTGAGCAGGCAGAAGAGCAGCTCACTTGCTAGGGTGGTGTATCTGAGGCCATTCAGATATAAATGCCTTGATTGCCATTGAAAAAAAAAAAAAAAAAAAAAAGTAATAATAAAAAGGTTTCTAGAAGGCAGATGTGCACTCTTGTCTGCCAGAAGACAGAGAAGAATAATGTGCACATATTTGACATAATGGGAACAGCAAACCTGTCTGAAATATTCACAGCAAGGCAGCACTCCAGGAGCTTAGTAAAAAGGAGGTAAAATAAACAAATCTGTTTTTATAATAGCTGCACATTGCTAGAGCTGAAGCAATTGGAAGGAAGCTAGAGGAAGAGAGTATGGTGCGATGTGGGTGCCAGACAGGAGAGCTAGATCCTGGGAAAATGAGCAAAGCTTCTTAGCTCAGGCTGTCTGCTGTAAGCTCACAGTTCCTAAAGCCCAGTTCCTAAGCTAATACTGATTTTTGAAGAGCAGCTTTCAGTAGCTTTGTGGGATGGGCAGTGGATTTTTGGTCTGTCATCTTCTTGTGATGTTCTTAACTAGCTCTGGGTCACATTACATTGCTGCTGACCACATCTGTAATTTGTCACCATCTTGGCTACCTAGAGGCTTTAAGAAGAGCATCACAAATAAATAAAATAAAGTTAAAATAAAATAAAATAAAAATAAAATAATACTGACTTTGCAGTAGCAACATTGGGGTACTTTTCTATTCCCTTTCACATTTTACAAAATATCAAGAACGTGAAGAAAGTGAGGTGATCATATTGTATTGATATCATACTTGTATTAAGGGAGTGATACATAACCAGGTTTTAGGTGGAATATATCATGAAAGAAAGCATTATGGAAATGGAAGGAAGGGAGACAGGGACTTGTGCTTTAACTGCATAAAATCACAAATGCTGATTTGTTCTTTAGCTAAATATACCATCTTCTCCTTTGTTCTTTTAAATAGGAAGAAGAAACTCAGTGTCACATCAGCTGATGAAATTAAGTTTTTTATTCCCTGCCTAAATCTTCCATCTGGTAGCAAAATAAGTACATTGTGATAATAAATATATTCTTGCTAAAAGGTGTCTGACATCTTTCTACAGGAACTCTCTGTCAGAAAAAAGTTCAAATTTTGATGATTTAGCTAAGTAAATCTTTTGGGCAGAAATAAAAAAAAGCCACATGTTATACAAGTTATCATACTTTGTTATATAAATACTACTTTAAAATTTCTGCAGTTATGTTGAGGGTTCGAGCACTTCAAAATATGGCTTAGATTGGTTTAGATTCAGCTGGCTGGACCACCAGATTGTAATCAGCAGCACGAAGTCAAACTGAAGGTTCGTCACTATGGTGTCCCTCCAGATGTGTGGACCCTGGGAATGGCCATAGGCCTTAATTTACTCAACAAGCCCCATTGGGGAGTTAATATCCATAACACCCTCTATGCCTGGCCATGGTCACCATATCAGCTGAGGAATTCACCTTTGTGATGCCATGGAAGTGCCTGTGCCTATGTACGTGCCCAGCCCCTTATCCTGCTGCCCTAACATGGTCACTGTACATCCCAAACTGAACTGACCCTCAACCTGACTCATTACAGTGCCTTGTCCGATGTTTATTGGGCCATTAAAGTACCCTGTCACTGTCAAGAGACTGATCCTGTTCAGAGACTTGGAGTTGTACCCTGTTCACTTTGTGACTACCCTCTGCTCTTGCCTCAGTTTCCTTGTGGAGAAGTCCTGCTCCCACTGCTGCCTGACCCAGAGGGCCAATACTGAGCAATACTGCAAGAGCTGGGCTTGCTCAGCCTGGAAAAAGGCAGGATGATAGGAGGGAGCCCTTGGCAGGGGAGGGCAGAGATGGAGCCTGGCTCTTGGAGGTTCACAGTGGTGAGAGGGAATAGGCATACCCAGTAGGTATTTGGGACAATAACTGTTCACAAAGAATTGGAGCAAGTTGTTCTGAGAGTCTCAAGAATCTCTGTCACTGGAGATACTTGAAGCTTGACTGGGTAAAGCCCTGAGCAGCCTGATGTAATTGTGAAGTTGGACCTGAGAGCTTCAAAGTTGGTCCTGCTCTGAGGTGGGGGGGGGGCAGGGAGTGTTAGTCTAGGTAAGCTCCAAAGGTCCCTTCCAACAAACTATTCTACTTTTTTTTTTTTTTGGTGATTGTTCATTCTGATAAGGAGACATTTTTTCATATTTGCAAATGGATAAATGGAGGCAGCCGAGTCTGCCGAGGCAATAAAGTTATTTAGCGGCACTGAATTGCAGCAATTATTTACTTTAATTCTTTCTCATCCCTTTGAAATATACATTCAGATATCCTCAGAGAATGGTTGGTCTTAATTTACTGTAACAACATTGTCTTAGCAGACTACTAATCTACTTCACTCAGCTATTTTAGAAGTTATTAAGCAATAGTGCATATACAGCTACTTAAATTCTCTTCAGGCTTTTTTTTAATAATAACACCAAAAAAATCCCTTGTATATTTGCAGTTACTGCAATGAGCAGACGGCCATGTCAGGAAGGGATGAGAGCTTTGTTGCACGTTTTAGTGTACAAGGCTAACATTTGTCTTTAAGCAGGCAAAAGAACAACATGTAAGTATGTCTTCATTGATCCCAGCTGGCATCTAATTTTTATAAAATGATTTTTTGTTTTTGTTTTTTTTTAAAAAGGAGGGGGAAACTAAACTGATCTTACCTATAAACATATGTGTAATATACATATTTGTATATATAGTAAAATAATAATATAATAATAACAATATAAACATATGCATATACATACATCAGACTGAATTGTTTAAGAAAATGCTCCAGCAAATGGAAATTGAAAAATACGGTGTTCATAGAGCTGCTGGAAGAATTTGCACATACGGATCAGCTAGGCTGTCTGCTGACATGCATTGGTCAGCTTTTGAGAGTCTGGTGCTAGAGCATGTTTTTTAAGTGTTGTTTACTACCTTCTACTGCCTTACAGGTTTATCGATATCATTCACACCAATTCAATAAAATAGGGTGTCAGAGCCTTCATGTTTATATTTAAAGGCCTTCTAAAACCCTTAGTTACTATAATTGATGGGCATCTTACCTGAACATAAACTGATAACCATATCTTTCTGAGACAAAGCTTTCCTTTACTCCATACCTAACATAGCAGTGGTATATATTTCAAAATTTAAAGTTGTTACAGTATATTTTCAAGTCCTACACCTACAACTTGAAATGTACTAAGCTCTGAGCTAGGGGCTCTGCTTCTGAAGACAGTCAGTATCTGTCTCCCCCTCTTCTATTTTTAATTGAAAAATTATGGTTCAAAGCAGAGATGAAAGATTCAGATTGCAGTTCATTTACTAGAAAGAAGCTTATGCTATTTATGACTTTAAAATCTTTCTTTAAAATACAAGAAAAGTCTTTGGCAAAGTGCTTGTATACAGCACAGCTGTAAATTCTTGTTTATCTGCTCTGTTGCAGTTTGTGTATCTGCATTTCTCGTCATGTTGTGATTACTGAAGAATGTTTTTTCTTTATTTTTGAGAGCTCTACAGGGCTGGCATTTATCAAGAGAAGACACACAGCACAGCCTTGCATAAATAATGGCACTGGTCCAAGTACAGCTGAGGTGGTTGCCAGCACAACTCCATTGAAGTCAAAGGAATTGCACCATGGGTGAGTTCGGACATTGGCTTGGGTTATATAGGACTTCTACATGATAATTTGCAGTAATACATCAGCTGTTTAAGGGAGTCAGGTCAGGTTTTGCTTTTTGCTTGAATTCTGTATTTGAGCTATTTCAAATTAAGGAGCTGAACTTGTGCTCGATAGCATGAATGGGCTTTTTGTTAGTGGACTACTTTCACACTTTTTGTTCTCACTTAACCTGCTGCGAGTGCTAAATAACTCAGTTTCATGAAATGGCATGTCAATAGCACTGGGGCCCAGAGAATTGCTGGGAAGAAGCACTGTGCTGAATGTTTTGTAGGCTTTGTTTTCTGATCTTGTATTTAATGTATTGCATTTTAAGTGATAAGATGATGCCCATTGCTTGCATGCAAGTGTTCTTTTGTACTGTCCTTAAAAAATCTGCAAATAATACCCATTTTTCATGGTGCTGCTTTTGATTCATCTTATTGGCTGTCATATGGATCCACTTGTAGTAATCAACCTCCTAAATGAAGAACAAATGAGTAAACAACTTACATTGTGCAGGAGCAGAATAAACTATGCTAAGCATTTAGTAGTAGGGCAGGTCACTAAGTTTATAATAGTCGAGATTTACATCCTGAAAAGCAAGAGGTTTATCAGAAGCAGCCAAATGAGATTTGAATGTTAAATCTGGGAGGATATGAAAGAACGACAACTTGATCTAGAACTGAGATTCTTATTGCAAAGTACTGAGGGAATTCACTAGAATTTTGAGGAAAGCATAGTTTAGGTCTGTTTTCAATTGGTTATTGCTAGCCCATGATTTTATCACATATTTTTCAATAGTAGTTATGTTTCTTAAAGTCAGATGTCAGGGTCACCTAGTGAGATGAGGTGTTTTTTGTTTGTTTGTTTGTTTGTTTTAAAAAAGTAGCCATATAGATATTTCTCAGGACTTTCAGGACTTGAAGAAATAAGTGCCCAGAAAAACTGAAAAAAACTAGTGATCAAATGTGAAGGATCCCAGTGGTGAGTTTTCTTTAAAGGTATCTGATTTTATGCCAATATTTCCATGGTTTGTTGGGAGGAGTGGAAGAGCAGACAGTATTTATTTATGATTCTGAATTCTTGTAGTTCAGCTAACCTGGACTACAGTTCCAGGCCCCAATCACTTGGGATAAATACATAGTTCTAAAAGAATTAGTCCAAATGATAACCATTGGGGAATCTGAGGGAAAAGTTTGAAGGAAAATACTTACTCTTTCACAACAAAAAATAGTTCCACAATTTTATTAAAAAAAAAAAAACTATGACATTAAATAAGAAATACTTGTTTTATTCACTGTTTTAATAGCTTAACTTACTCAAACCTGTGCTGCAGAGATGTTGGATATAGATTTTGGGAAAAACAAACAAACACCCCAACAACAACAACACAACCCTAAGCCTGCCTGTTCTTTTTCCTAAAGAGCAACCACCTACATAAGGCAAGCATTAAGGAACAGACCTGGGGAAAATGTATTGCTGTAGCTGTTCATCATCTCCATGAATAAAGTAGCCTTCATTCCATATATTTCTGTGTTAAAAAAAAAAAAAAAAAAAAAAAAAAAAGGTTGTGTATCAGCCCCCAGTGTTATTCTGTGTACAGGCTGTATATCATATGGACATAAGCTCCTACAGCCTTGTGCCAGTAGCTGTCAGTATTCAACGTTGGTGTAACCTATAGGCCTGGAGCTAATGTTTGCTCTCATGTACAATTTATTCCATTAACAACAGTTAGCCAAACAAAACAAATCACTGGAGAAATGCAACGGGCTCTTTAATTGTCCCCTCCTTGGAGATATGTTTCACTGCAAGCAGTCTGTGTGTAACACATTCTTTATACTTGGCATCCAGATCCTTGAAGTTTATGTACTAGGGACAGCAGAGAGAGATGTTTTAACCACAGTAACCATAGCCGTGGTGCTTTCAGGGATGAAAACAGTACCAGACAGATGACTCAGTAGAAATGTATCATGATTTACAGTGATAATTTTAATGAGGTTTACCAAGTTAGTTGATTTTTGATATAGATATTTCACTGGAAAAACAGTCCTGCCTTTATTAATGGGAAAGTTACAGAAAACTGAAATATATCAATTGTATATAAACTGTTTGACAAACTACTGCAGGTAAGCTCTCCAAACAGGACATGCTCTCCAGAGAGACTAGGTGGTCTTTCTTTGACTAAAACTGCTATGGCCAATCTACTAAGCTAAATACACATTTCACAGCCTGTTGTTTCTTAAATACTGAGTCCTTGTGTGCCAAGTATTTGTTCAGAATATGCTGAATGTAACATCTAGGTTTGCTGCCAAAATGGACTCTGTCAGGCCTCCCTCCCTCCTGCATTTAGCCAGCTAAAAAAGCTGTTCCTTTCTAGTTAATTCCAATACCATTAGTGTTTTCCCTGACTTATTAGAGCACTTCTTTCATTGCTTTGTAATATGAATGTTCAGTGCCACAGTTTTCCAGAGGGGACACCAATGCTATTGCTGCTTTGGCAAACAGAAGTTTTGGAGAAGATGCCCAGGCTAATACTTCGCTTGCCTTCTGTTGCCTCTGTTCTTTAATACACTCAGGTTCATGTCAAATGATGCATTAAAACATGTCCTTAAAATCTTTCCAGGGAAGATTCATTCTGTTCTTGTTGCATGTGATACCTTAGAGCAGCTTCCCTCTTGGGCTAGCCAGCACCTGTCGGTCTGTCATCTCCCTGGACAGTATGGAATTATACTTGCAAATGGAATCGTCAACTTTTGTAGGGATTTGAGCATAGTGACATGCATGCTAATTCTCTTGTTGCTTCTCAGCCTTAGGCAAAATAAGATTAATTTTCCTTGAATCATTTCAGAGAAACATTCTGTACAGGGCACAAAATTGGATTTGGTCACTCAGGGTTAAAATACTGAACACCTTTATTAACAACTTGCTAGAATGAGGTTATAATGTGCAACAGAAAACACATTTGAGGTGTTCTAGTATAAATGAGAAGATGATGTAGCACAGGTAAGTGCTGAAAAACAAAACCTTGGACTAGATCAGGGTTCTACAATAGTATTAACTGTTTCATTGCAACTGTGAGTCAAGCGTGCATTTTGGCAGCAGGGAACAATCTGAAGTTTTATGATTGTCTTTGCCAATGCTGTATTTGCAAGGTCCTTTCTTATTTAGGTGCCTAGCTACAAAACCAAAACAGCAATGCGCTGGCTATCAAGTCATAAGCAGTTCTCATTAGTCAGCTTTTTAAAAAATATGAAGTCTTGGCTTGCATTCCCAATATGTGCATTGTGGTAACACAGTTCATAGCTTTAACATTTCATTACAAGAAACCTTAAAGCTCCTATTCCCTCAGTCCTGAGGATTTGGGTTTAATTTCTCCTGTCGAATGGTGGAACTTGGGGCCAAACCCTTCCCCAGCACATAGTTCCATTACACAAATAAGCAGCAGAAATTTGGTTCTGTGATACAGGATTGTCACCTTGGAAAATGAAAATAGCTACCCTGGACAGAGAGTTATTGTGCTTGGGCAGGCCACCGAATGAGTGTCAGCGCTGGTGGGCCCATGAGGAATCTGCCAGGGCACTTTTACAAGACCACTGAGCTCAAGGGCCCTGCTGAAGAGATGGACTCATTCCACCTCTACCAACCACTCCCATTTCTTCCCATGTGCTGGCAATAGTGGTAGTCAGAAGATATCTTATTGGGAAGATAATTCCAGGAGCTGAAGCAGCACAAAAATCAACTGTACCAAAAATAAATAAAATAGTTTTCTGCTTAGTGTTGTTGAGTCTTTGTAAGAAAGGTAAGACATCCTGTCTCAGGGAGAGACGGCAGTTAAATCACCTCAGCTGCATCATAAAAACTGGCTATTAAGAACTACCCTTCTCAGGAGGTTGTGGCTACCAAATATATTGGGTTCCCATTTTATAAGCCTTATAAAGAAAACATTAAGAGTGGTACACTGTGCATTGCTTTGGCTACTAACAGTCTGAATTTTCAGGTCTGGGTGTGGCAAACAAGACAGATTTTTTCGCAACAATGTGTAGATGACTGTCCATACAGTAACTGTCACTTTTCTGTATCTTCCTCTGTCCTGTTTTCTGAGGGTTTTTATTTTCTCCAGCCATTTCCTTAGCCTTTGTTCCCTTGTCCCTGTGGGGAAGGCACACTGTCACACTTGAATTATGACATCTAGAGAACTTTTTAAGTAACAGAACAGCCCTGAAAAACTCCCTGTGATGCTTCTAAGCAAGAGGCCTACATCTTGATGGCTTGGTATTTCTGTTAGATGCTTTAGATGTTGTTTAATGGTAAAGCTATAATGCATGAGATCACAGATTGTTGATGTGAATGCAAGCATGTGGAGGAATGGAACGCATTAGTTTCTGATGTGTAAAAGCAGAGCAATGTCAGGCTCCAGGTTTCTCTGGTTTTCCCCAGCTGTATCAGCTGGACTAATAGGACTTTCACCTTTCCAACTGGACTCTCCACAGTTTTGCAAACAGCTGCATCATAACTTTTTCAAGAGCCGATAAACACAGGCCTTGTTTATGGTGAGTCAGACAAATTTACGGATGTGTAGATTTAGAGAGCAGTTCTGCTTCAAAGATCTTATTTTGTCTCTGTAGTTCAAATAAAGAAAAACCTTTTCACAAATAAAAACAAGCCAGTATCTGATTTCACAGTGATTTCTAATTTAGCCTATTCTGTGAAAATATGGTCAGAAGCATTCAATTAAAAAGAGGAAGGAAATATTACATGCTCAGATGTCTAACTTTGCTTGTACTGAACGTGGGAGTCATCTCTGGCAGTTGAACTGTCTTGATGGCTGCAGCCTTCTGTGAACATCAGAGCTGCTTACTAATAGAAGTTAATCTTTTTCTTTTTTTATTATTATTTTTTTTTAAGATGCATTCCAAGAGGGGTTTTTTTATCCTTTAGAAAACGCTTAATAAGTTAATTAGAGAACACCAAGAAGGAAAACAGTGTGCAGGATGCTTACTGCTCTTTGTGTGAAACAATGAAATCTTTTAAGCCACTAAAGGTCTAATCAGAGAATTACAAAGACCCTCAGGCCTTTCCCACACTGGGAATATGGCTGCAATATCTCAGCCTATGGCAGAACAATGCAGTTGCTGGCTCAGCTCCACTGGTTGCGCCAAGTACCACATATGGAGATTTTGGCCAAGCAGTTTTGCAGATGCAGTTTGAAACACTGACACTCGTCTCAGCCATGGGTATGTGGGCCTTGTGTCACACAAGTGATATGAACAGCATACTAGTTTCCTTGTCTGTAAATTCTTTTATCCTCTGTGGATTTTCTTCTGCAATCTGTATACTGCAAGAAGCTCATGTTTCCACTCAAGCATGATGTCAACACTGTGGAAGAGATTTTTTCCACTTCAATTTTATGTGTATTTGGGGTATTGACATATTAATGCATACATGTAATGCATGCACACGTATATTTGTATGTATATTTGTATTTAAATCTGCACACACACGCAGATGGTACATGCAAAAGTTTCTAACAGGTATGAAAGCCTGAACTTTTTTATTTTCTCCCCAGTATTTAAACCGTAATTTACATGGGAAATTACATCACTTTAATTTTAATGTAATAAATTTTAATGTAATAAATTTTAATGTAATAAATTTTAATGTAATAAATTTTAATGTTATAAATTAATTGCCAGAGCACTTGACATCAGTTTTTGGTTGCATATGGAAACTCATGCCCCATAATATTTTCCTTTTTACATTACATTTCTACCTTCCACAATAAAATGGTTCCAAGAGACTCCAGTGGCCACCATCTTCTGCAATGCAACTTCATTTTACAGCAGGCATTATTCACATTTTCAACAGCATTGTCAGTACTGTCTTTGGTTTTCAGAACTCGCTAATAGCTAATTAAAATGTGTGTAAATTAATACAGATGTACTCATGTTACCATGTCTTGTCTCCTTTATCTGGTTTGTTTCTTCAGGTGTTTCCTTATGCTCTGTATTGCCCTTCCCTTCAAGAGCACAAAGGCATGTGTGTGTATCAAAGGAGAGGAGAAGTAAAGATGACCACTGCTCTTGAATGTTTTGCATGATTTTTGCTTGGCAAGTTATCAGATTTTCTTGGTGTCATTATTTGCTTCTTGCAATGAGATATCCACTTTCTGCTTAATGAGGTTTTGAATGCCATTCAACTTGTTCGCTTCTAAAAGAAATGGATGCAAGTATTGGCACTATTGGAATCAATATTGATAGATTGGGAAGTAACTTGGGGTGGGGGAAGGTGATCTCTCCCTCACTCTCACCCCAAAAACCACACGCTGTTAATCTCATTTTATCTGGGGACCTAGAATTGTTTGTGCTTAGATCTTCTTATTCTTCCCTGCAAAGCATTTATTTCACCAGTCTTAGGAATAGGTAATAGAGGCTGGCTTGTTATGGCTTGCCTGCATGAGTCAGCCGGGGGTGACCTTTGAATGTTGGAAATGCCATAGTGTATTTTACTGTGCAAGATAGTTATATGTAATAGGAAAAAAAAAAATCAATATTTTACTGATAGCTAGAGCAGGAGTAAATTTATGCCGAAATTAAGGTTTTAATTTCTTCCCCTCCTGTCACTATTTTCCAATTCTTTTCCTCTTTCCCCAATTAATTTGTCCAAGACAAGGAACAGTAACATGGACAATGAATTTCACATCAGTTATTGGATGTAGGAAAATGTTGCTGTCTTGCTTTGTGTCTTCTGACAAGTTTCAGTGTTAAATACTGAAAAGAGGTTTCTCTGAACTGTATTAACACTGTCACCCCCAGAAATGTCAAGAAATGGGAGCAAACAATGTTTATTCACTCAGTCCACAGTCAGGTGGTATAACCTTGACTGAAAGCAAAGCATTTTACCAAGGTTGTCTGTCTTTCAGCCACAGACTAATACTCCACCTTCGTTCTCAAAGGGAGGGGGAGCAAATAAGATTGTCACTGTTGACCAATTGCTTTTTTTCTAGCTCAAGAAAGTGGTTTCTCCAGTGTGCTTATGCCTGTGTTGTGCAGCTGGAACACAGAGAAGAGTCAAGCAGGTCAGTTTCCTCTTGGGGCAAAAGCTACTTTTCACTGAAACTTCAGATAATTTGGACCTGAACACTCAGATAATTTGGACCTGAACACTGCAGTGCCTGAAGGTTAAGATGGGTCTCTAGGGCAACATTCTCCCCAGTGTATTTTAACCTGGACAGTCAGAAATCAGCTACTATGTGATCATTTTCACTTAATTACCATGGGCTGGGCTTTCATACAACTTTAAAAATTATGCTAATTCAGTATTTTAAAAGCATTTTAGTATTGTATGGGCAATAGATACTTTAATTACATGAAAATTGAATAGAAGCTAAAGAAAAGCATCATTGCTACATGTTCAACCTCTCCTGAGCATAATATATTTAAAGAGTTAACATGGAAATTTGAAATAGACAAAAGAGTACCCTCCTTTCCCAGGCCATATTCATTGGTTTGGAGACTTTTTGCTCTTTTTGTTGGTCTTGTGAAGACTTTCTAGTGAAGGCACAGTAGAGGTCTGAACCATTAGCAGCTGCCTTAGAAAACAAAGGTGAGTGAAAACAGATGCTGCTTTATGCTCAGAAGGCAGGTGATGCACCAGTGGGATGGAATGTAGCATGAACACATTATCCTTCTGAATAAAAGCCCTTTTTTCTGAAAATGTGGGCAGTGTGGAAGAGAAGAAAATAAACCTTTTGTGTCTTAGAGAGAGAGCTTCCCAGGGTCAAACCTCTCCCTGCATGAACCTTTGCATATGATTATGAAACAATATTTTTCTTTGATGGGGTGTAAATGAACTCAGCTGAGTTGTGGATATTACGGAGCTTTTTGTGCTTCTTATACATACTTTGTGTCTATATATACACCTATATAAGTATCAAAATCTAGTTCTCCTGCTGGTATGGGCAGTGTCAGCTGGAGTTTTGTCATTTGCTTAGAGGAGGAGAGGGCAAATTCTTATATGGTATTATGGGGTGCTTCTTCACATGAGAGATGAGATTCTTTGCAACAGTAGGTACTCATGTGAAGGAAGATGAGTTCCCCAAATCACACATAGTTAAAGGAAATTGAAAGAAACTAGCTTTCTGTGGCTATGGCCTTTTCTAACTACAGTGGAACTTGATGGTTTTTCTGCTCTAATATCATGTTATGAAGGTACGCCTATGAGATAGCAGGTCAAATTGAATGAAATTTTCAGTGTAAATCTGAAAGAACCTTCAGCTATAATGGGGTTAACACTTCAGGATAAAAGATGGAACATTTTATAACTTGGAATAGGATTTATTACATCTCTGTAATTCAAACCAGAATAAGACCAAAAACAAGGGATGGAAGGGGGAATAAAAAGTGAAATAAATGTGAAGGGAAAAAAAAAAAAAAAGAAGCATCAAGAAAGCAACAGTGTATATGGAGGAGAAATAATGTCTTGTTTAAAAAAATGCTTCTCTTAGCAATAAATACACTAAAAATGCCTTTTAAAAATACAAATCAGCTCATCTTTAATGAGAATGGCTGAGGTAGGGAAACCATGAATATTAAATCATGATGGGATGTATAGAGAAGATCACCTGACTCACAATGTTGCTGCATATTCTTAAGCTTTCTATTATTTTTCTTGTTGTCATGGCATCGTCAGAATTTTGATCTGAGTAGGCTTATTTTCCCCCATTGTCTATCTGTTTCATCTGGCAAGAGTTTTGTTTTATCATTTGTAGGAGGTTTATATAAGGTTTTGTTTGTTTGCATTTTTTAATACTGGCCCAATATCATTATACTTGTAACGTTGTTAAGAGCATCCCCAGTTTTTGGGAGCATCATAAGATTCTCTCGGAGGAAGAATGCAGTGAAAGTCAAAGGAAGTTATATTCTGAGCCATGAAATCCGTGAGAGTGAAGGAAATAGTCCTGTGGGTTTTAATCCCTTTCTGTAGGTCTACCAGGGCCAAGCAGGAAAGCTAGAGGGTTTCTTTGACCCTTTTCTGTGCCTCATTTTCTGTTAAATATTTCCCTTAAAACTGAAATTATTTTTATATCCTCAGGTAGTAAATGTGAGGTATTCAGATGCTAAACATAATTGAAGGCCATAGTCATTACTGTCATAGAAAACCCACCCCTCAGTGACCCTTTTTCAAAATGTGTAGCTGTTATCTCTAGATTCACCCCAATAAGGAGCTGCTGGAGTGGTATTTTCCAGAAGTCAGTCCAATCTGTTGATAAAAGCCTGGGATTCTGAGTGGTTCCTGAAAGATGCTTCCTACATCCACTTAATAGTGATGTTAGGGACAAGATATTTAAAATACATGGCAGATTGCTCACAGCAATGAAGTCAGGGAATTTATCCTCCAAGAGACAACATTTTATTCATTTTATTCCTGTTTTTTTGCCGGTGACTTTTGTCATATTGAGCAAGACAGTAAAAGCTAGGGCAGAATGAAATATGATATCTTTCCTGTGAACATTTCAAAACACACTTGAAAAGTTTTTTGTTTTGAAATTACTCAGTTTTATAATGTAAAAAGGAGAAGAATTTTCTGCATTTGGATTAGAAGTGGGAAGCATTAATATTATTTTTTAATTTTATTTTTACATTTCAATGATCACTTTTTTTAGCTACTTGAAAAAAGGAACTGGGAATTAGGTGTGGTCTTCTTAGAACCTACTGAATTATAATATGTAAACATGTATGTGTTTATATATATACACACTTATATAAATGCATACAAAAATAAATAAAGGGATGTGACTATACGTAGAGGTAAGAATTCACTTGAAAGCAGCTGAGATCTTCCTCAAGCCCAGTTTCTTTCTTCTGGGAGATCCTGATTTTTCAGAGTTTTAGAGAAGTCCTGAATTTATCAGGTGTGATAACCTTGCCTTGCTGTATATAAGGTCTGCCTGTGTCTCAGTGTCTCCAGTAACCTTTGATTAAGAACATTACTGGAGTTCAGATGGGAATAAAAGATGTGAGAAGTCAAGTGGATAAATTGGAGAGGGCTCCTGTATGCCATAGCACATTAATACTGCCTCACCCAAATATCAAAAGACCGTAACTATAAAAGTAGAACTGTGCAAACAGACTTTCCACTTGTATGATTCGAGTTCAGCTTAAATTTTCAGCTGAGAGTAACAGTTTTTCCTTCTGAGCTCTCTGGTGACAAAGAACAATTGCTCTGTGTGGAGGCTGAACTTTCCACCTTACCTTAAAAGCTGCTGGTTCTTTAATGGATTGCACCAGTCTTTCTAACAGGCCTAGTGTAGAGTTCACAGTGCAAAGAAATTCTTTGTCATTTGCACTATTTTGTTAACCATTATTGATATTGAGAAAACAGTTACAGGCTTTTTCTGCTGTGCTGCTTTCTGTGTGAATACCCCAGTGGTGCCTTCACTCTTTTTTCTGAAGCCACAGTCCCGTCCCCCCACACGCTGGGGTGCAGTTACTCCCGTTACACAGACATATAGCTAAGGCACTATCTGTAGTCACCAGGTTCCACTTATGTCAGGTACCAAATCTGAGATTTTTAGAAAATGAGTAGTATTTTCCTCTTGTGTACCATGTCTAGTCACAGTAAATTACATTTAGCACTCTGCAATTTTAAATATCAAATCTGAGATAGAGAAATGGACTACCTCAAATATAAAGGCTGTTGTTGAAAAGCTCTGCTTTGGGCAGTTCATCTACCACCACAGAGAAACTCATGCTAGCAGAGCTGTGGTGTTGCAATGTAATAGGGTGAGCCATGATCTGACCCTTCTGTTGTCTTGGAGTGTACCCAAGCTGATTCAGAGACCTCCTGCTCTTGATACAACACTGTATGGAGCTATCTTAGACTGATACACCCATTCATTGACGTCTGCATCTTCCTAATTCGGAAACAGACTGAACAAAGTTTAGCTAACTAAGCAATTCCATATAGGATTCTGAAACAGAAAAGGGAAATGCCAGTTTACATGCCAGTTTACAATGATATATTAAACTGCAATTTATGACTTCATAGTGAAATAGAAAATCCAAATGAGGCTTAAACAAGAAGACCAAACCACTGAGTTTGGGACTGAAAGGCAATACAAGTAAAATCCACCTGGAATTAACATGGTTCTTTTATATTAATGTCAAAATGATCAAAACAAATGGAAATTTTACCACTCAAAAGAATCAGGAATGTGATATCTAAGAGGGAAAAAACAAAAACAAAAACAAAAACAAAAACACTAGCTTTCAGGTTTTTAGTACAAATAGCATATGAATAGGAACATCAGAAAGATCTGCACATCCTTTGCAGTTTAAATGCACAGTCAGTTTAATAAAGGTGATTGGGTTGGATTACACTGGATTAAAGTTATAATTTTTGTTGTTGTGGTTTTTTTTTTTTTTTTTTTTGCTTTGCTCTTGTTTGTTTGTTTATTGTATTGTTTTGTTTTGACTCATGGTCTCAAGTTTCTTCATTTCTCTTTGATATTCCTTGTGAAATACCATTATTCTCAGTCAACAACAGGACTGTCTCTACCCCTATCTCTGAATACCAAAGGACAGTTTTAAATTTTGACTAGAGCTCAGGAAAGTTGCTTTCTGCCTACGCACCTGCAGCAGTAGGAAAAGAGGTTTTCCTCAGCTGTATGATACCACCCCATGCCAGAGGCTGGTATCATCCTAGGATCCATTGGAACATTGTGCCAAAGACCCGTGCGAGTTAAGGAGCTTGGCTGTGCACTTGAATGACTGAAGAGTGCTTCTGGGCTTTGTCAGGCCAGATTTGCTGATGGAATGCTAAGAGTTGCATGGAAGAGGAACAGTAGCATATTAAAACAGAAGAGCTATTTGTTGGGGACAGTGAACATATGCCCATAGTTTGGTCTGGCAGCATCAGGAGAGTGAAAATGGGGAACAGTAAAGGAAAAAGTCACTGGTTTAAGCCTTTAGTGTACCCCAGAAGCAGACTGCGAGGTTCTATCTGCACATATAGGCCAATAATTTAAGAGGCTAATTTTAAGTTCCCTTATCACTTGGGAGCATTAAAACCTACAGTAATTAAAGGTTATCGATGAATAAAATTAGTCTGTACTCAGTTTCATGGACGGATACTGTCCAAGTTTGCAAGCCTGTATGTACATTGTGTGTGATGTCTCACCTGAGCATATGTACTGGGTCTAGCTGGGATGGTAACTTTCCCTGCAGCAGCCCATACAGTGCTATGCTCTGCACTTGTAGCTAAAACAGCAGTGGTATCACACTGGTGTTGTGTCTGCTGCTGAGCAGTGCTGGCACAGCATCAGGACTTTCTCTAGCCCTCCTAGGGGGTGGGCAAAAAGTGAGAAACATCACCAGGGCAGCTGACCCAAACCAACCAAAGGGATATTCCATACCATATGATGTCACACTCAGCAATAAAAGGTGGGAAAAGGAGGAAGAGGGGTGGGGTGGGCTCTCGTTGCGAAAACGTCTGTCCTCCTCTCCGAACACCGGCTACGTGCATTGAGGCCCTGCTTCAAGGACGTGGTCAAGCATCGCTTATTTGTGGGAAGTAGAGAGTAATTTTTTTCCCCTCTGCATTTCCACATAGCCTTTACTTGTTTTGTTATTCCCTTTCCCCCTTCCTCTTCCCCTTTTCCCTTTCCTCCCTTTAGTTGAATTGTTTAATTAATAATAATATTGTTAATAATAATAATTTGTTAATAATTGTTTAATTAATATAATATTTCCTTGATAATATATTTCTCTCTTTATTAAAATTATCCTTATCTCAACCCGTGAGTTGTTTTTTTCCCTTTACTTCTTCCCCTCCTCATCTGAGGAGGGGGAGTGAGAGAGCGGTTGTGGTGTTCAGTTGCCTAATACGGTCAAACCACCATAGCATAGCATGAGGAGTTTTGAATGCTGCATCTGGGCAATCCCAAGCACCCCAAGGAAGTCAAATTATTAGTAAGTTCCTAATTTGGGGGGGAAACTGGAAAACCAGAAAAGAGGTTGGTAGTATTCATATACACAGCTTAATGCTTTCTCAGCCTTACAGAAAATTCTTAATAAACTCTATAAATTATGAATTAAAAATGTAAAACAAGTTGTGGTTTTACTATGCTAGGCAGCTGAACACCACAACAGTTCTCTCACTCCCCCTCCTCAGATGAGGAGGGGAAGAAGTAAAGGAAAGAACAACTCATGGGTTGAGATAAGGATAATTTAATTAAAGAGAAAAAATATTATTAAGGAAATATTATTATAATTAAACAATTCAACTAAAGGGAAAAAAGGGAAAGAGGAAGAGGGAGGGGGAAAGGGAATAACAAAACAAAACAAGTAAAGGCTATGTGGAAGTGTTGAGGAAAGAAATTACTCTCTACTTCCCACAAATGAGCAATGCTTGACCACGTCCTTGAAGCAGAGCCTCAACGCACGTAGCCAGTGTTCAGGAGGAGGACAGATGTTTTTGCAACGGGAGCCCACCCCTCCTCTCTTCTTCCTTTTTCCACCTTTTACTGCTGAGTGTGACATCATATAGTATGGAATATCCCTTTGGTTGGTTTAGGTCAGCTGCCCTGATGATGTTTCTTTCTCACTTTTTTGCCCACCCCTTAGGAGGGTTAGAGAAAGTCCTGATGCTGTGCCAGCACTGCTCAGCAGCAGACACCACCAGTGTGATACCACTGCTGTTCTAGCTACAAGTGCAGAGCGCAGCGCTGTATGGGCTGCTGCAGGGAAAGTTAACATCCCAGCCAGACCCAGTGCACAAGTGAAGTCTCTTTATTATTTTTTAAATTGATTTAGTCTATCTATTCTGTTTCACTACTAAATAAAGCTGTGAAACTCTCCTTGTCTGCTTCTTTCTAGCAGTCTTGAAACAGTTTTGGTGGATTTATCATAAATCTTCCCTTTTTTAGCTAGTTGTGTCTTTGTCTTCCCTTCACTGATATGTTTCTGAAGGATACAAGTCTGTTTTAAGACTTTCAGAAAGTAAAGCAATTAAGTGATGTTACACTTAAAACCACCAACAACAAAAAACTGCCTTGCATGGTCCATTAAACTTTTGGTAATTACATATTCATGGCCATCATCCCATTGCTCCAATTTTTGTTCCCATATATCATCACATGTGGCTCTAGGCTGTGTAGTGTTGTTTTCCACAGCCAGTATCATTTTCACAGACTATCATGGTCTTTTGACTACTGCAGATACTTTTGAAAGTGAAAATCTATTGCAGTGTCAATTAATGATATTTAAAAAATAAGAGTCTAGAGTAGGGATACAGTAGGGAGGCCAAGGAGATTAGAAGAAGGTCTAAAGATGGGCCCATTAATCTCATTTGGAGCTGTGGGTCAAGGTAGAATTGCTCCCTTTGGCTAGCTTTGAAATCAGATTTTTTTAAAAAATAAAAATAAAATAAAAAATTGAAAGCAATGCTTCCTGTAAGCAGGGAGGTTGAAGACTAAATTGGAAAGAGGGTAGTCCAATAGGATGAGAAGTTTTCTGGACATCTGATCAAAAAGAAGAGAGATACTTTAAAGCACGCACTAAAACATTTGTTATGAATATGTCTTTGTTATTTTTAATGGATATTTCTGAAAGAAAAAATAATAGAGAACAAAGAATAGATAGAAATAGGTGGCCAGATTGTCTAGCAGAGGAAGGAGCAGAAGAGCATGAAGCGCAGCCAGCAGGGAGAAGAGGTAGGGAGGAGTGGAAGGGTTGGAGAGCAGCTCACCTGCAGGGCCAGCAGCACCTGGAGCAGTGTCTTGCTGCCCCTCAAATCCTGCCAGATCCACCAAGGAGGAGGGTGGCGTACTGTCACTGTTGGAGAAGAAGAGAAACCTCCTCCTACCTCAGCATTTGCTTCATTAGGAAACCAAAGGCCATGGAATAATTTTGAGAATTAAGTACTGCAACTTGTTCATGTGCTTTGCTTGAATCTTTACGCTTCTCAAAATATCATGGTTCTTAAGTAAAATGAATTGCGTTCTGCATATGGGGGAAAGGGAGAGAATAGCAGATTAAGCAGGATATAACTCAGTGAAATTTTCATCTGTTTCTGGGTGAAGCTTGGGCTGCTGTTTTACAGTGAGCAAACTGTAAAACTTTTCCATTCAAACCTAGTCCTTGATGCCATAGTGAATTTCTGGCAGAATAGCTTCTCTGGTGTCCTAAAAATAGTTGGTAAGTTTAAGCTGATGTAGCAAGCTAACAGGAGTGCTGGGCCCTGTGGCTCTGTACTATCACACTTACTTGAGTTACTTAGAAATTTAACAGGTTATAGTTGAAATATCTCATTGAGTCTTTGCCAGAGACTGTACAGACTTCCTGCAGTGACCCTTGCTGAGAGGGTAAGGATTAGAGCTTGTGTCATTTCTTAGTTTAAACTGCTTTTTAGATTACTTCTGACAATCATATTTGTCCTGCTGGGTAAACTGAGGCATAAATCTGGGAAAACATTTTACAGAGGAGGTCATTTTTTCCCTGTTAGAAAAGTTTAGTTGAGGGTATGTCATGTTCTCCCAGCAGGTATTGACAAAGGACTATGTCTGTACTTCACAGGGGGTGCAAAACACAGCACTAGTCCACAGCCACCTGAAAGCTTAAGGTAAGTAAAGGGAAAATGATCACAAACCACCTGGAAGGTAAGGAACAGATCTTCCCTGTGGATATGACATTTGAGGTGGATGGGGTTATGTTTGTGTGTTTTGTTTTTTTGTTGTTTTATTTTACAGGTCAGAAAATGTAATCCTTTGCACTGGTGGCAGGTTTTCTACCTACCCACCAACTGCCAGGGCACACACCCTATGCCCTGCCTGGCTGCTTCTGCCCTTTCAAGCAGAGAGCTCACATTTTCAAAATGATTGGGTATCTAGCTTGAAGTATCTTTCAAGGTGGCCTACAATGTAGGGCACTCTTGGAAACACAGACCTTTTCAGTCTGGCAGACCCCATTTGACTACAGGATGCCGGTACCACCTGAGATGTAATTGTTTCCTTACACAGCCTCCACCACCTTGTTTTCCTCCCTGCCACCCAAAACACTAGCACACTTTTGACTTGGTTCTCCATATTGTGATATTTAGCAGTGCCACTTAAGCAGTATATGAGCTAGGCAGACTTTTTTCTCTAAGCTATTTTTTGGGATATAATAATTTGTTTTTGGAAGGCTCTCCTACTTATGCGTTGCCCAAAATAAAGTGGTAAATTGAAACATTCTGCAGTACATATTTTATAAAAGTCATAGTATTGTAAACCCACCACGACCCATCACTAAGCCATATCTCTTAGTGCCACATCCATACGTTTCTTAAATACCTCCAGGGATGGGGACTCCACCAATTCCTTAGGCAGCTTATTCCAATGCTTGACCACCCTCTCTATGAAAAAATCCTTCCTAATGTCCAGTCTAAACCTCCCCTGTCACAATTTGAGACTATGAAGCAAAGTCATGCTTTCCTTCAGAAGTAGGAGCAGCTTGATAGCAAAAATAACATTGGAAAGAAAGAAAGAGGTAGATAACATCCACCTTAGGCATTTATCCTGTCTGTCCCCTGCAGTCAGTGCTCCTGTTGCCTCCATTTCCTTGAGAAATTTTCTGCTGGCCGTTAAAGCCTGCTCTGCAGATGTGACTTTCTTTTTTAAAAAATAAAATAAAATAAAAGTGTGAGGCTAATGATAACATTTTTTTTGTTGTTGTTCATTTGTGTTTTTTTTTTTTATTCCTAACCCAACAACATGCACAGGTACTGAGTTCACGGCTACTTGTTTCCTAGCACTGAATGGACATGTGGCCACACAACTTCATCTGTACACTTTGAAAGCACAACTCTCAGAAGCATCTGGTCCTTGAAATGCCGGAGAAAGGGCATGCAGAACAAATAGCAAGGTGGGTATAATTAGCTCACATAGCATTACTGCAATACAAGTGCTTTCATATGCAGAGTTTGTACTCTGATTTCAGCAGTAGCTGAAAATGCAGTTTTTGTTTATTTCATTTATGTTATGTTTTTATGTTTCATTTATGTTTGCTTTGCATTTATTTTTCACACTAGGAAATATTGCAGTGATTATAGGACTGTATATTTAATAAATAAGCATCATAAAAATGAAATGAAAAATATTATTCTCTTCTGTGGTTTTATTTGTTGTTGCTTATTAGTGATGCTAGCTGAAGTGTAGTCATTAAGATGCATACATGTATCTAATGCATATGTTGAGTAGGAATCAGGTGTGTCAGACAGAACTCTGGAAAGCAATTGGCATTTGACTAATGTTTTGCATTATTGTGGATTGCATCTGACTGTTACGGGAGTAGAATTTGGCTGCTGTTAGGTGCTATTTTAATCCTTTAAGAGAGAATGGCCAATTTCAAGCTGGCCATTCCCAAATGCAACAAAATGGCTAGACTGTAGCACCTTTCCAGTTCCTGATCTCCTTGCTAAGAGCACCGATTTCTGCCAGAAATCTTCATGTGTGCCAGTATGTTGAAACAGCTTTGAAATCACCAATATATTAATAGAAATTTCATTATTTTAAAGAACTTTACTCATGGTAAGTGACTTGCTGTACAGAAACAGAAATCATATTCTGAAGAACTCCCAGCCGAAGCAGATGCAATAGCAGTAAGCAGAGATGGCAGTGTAAAATGCTGGACTTAATTGGAAAGGGAGAGAAGTGGGGTAGCAGTGATTTACTATGACAATTGGTGATAGTGTACACCTGTCAAATTAGTTTTCATATTTCATGAAAAAAACCTATAGCTGCATACTTGATTGATGTCCTTCATGAACTGCTTTTCAGGGGACTAATGGAGAAAAAGTTGTGGCAGAACAACTAAAGGGGGAGGGATAAAGAGAGGTAAATGTGAGGGTGCTTGCAGGACACATAAATTGAGCACCATCAGCTGAGGGGAGAAAAATCAGAGGGCATTGCATTGAAGCAAGAAAAGGGGCAGTAACATAACTCCAGGATGAAGGGAACAAGCTGAAAAGCTGATGCATTGAAAATGGTCAAAATGATTGTAGCCTGGTTATCTTCTTTATGCACCCTTCACTGTAGCTATTTCTATTAGGACAGTATTTATTCTCTGGTTTTATGATTCTCTGAAGTGGCTGTTGCCGTTACCAGATGGATAATACAGCTGAAGTCACAAAAACATTCCTGGGGAAGCTCTGCTTGTGATTGCTTTGTTGCACAAAATGTGCACTTCATAAAATTCCTTTGTTAGTGTCTAGGTACTGTTGTGACCTGGTGCTGTCTGACAACCCTTTGCCCTCCGTGATTTTGCTACTGATACCAACGATGCATTTTTACTAAATGTTACTTCCATCCAAGCACAGTGTCTAAGGACCCTAAGCCATATGAGTACCTATCAACCATGAAATTCCCTTACTGTAGCCTCACAAAAGGATGAATTAGAAAGTGTGGTACATGGCTCATGGCTCCCAGCCCTTGCCTGGATATTAAGAGTTAGTCATTTAGAGTTGGGAGTTGTTTCAGATTTGCCTGCGCTTTGTTTTGCAGACAGTCTTTTCTGCTAAAGTACCTGCATGCTTCTTTCTTTAACTTCCGTATTGCCAGGACACCCTTCTTAAGCAAAAAATGATGGTTACCATTAGACAGATGGGAAATTAAGGCATGCAAAGACCTCAGCAATTTGCATGGATTCATACTGCATGTATCTGAGTATTACACTGAAAATGCATCACTGTAAGTATGATGACCTGATGCAGAATGCAGTTTAATTTAAAAAGGCCTATGCAGAGCATCTTCTTGCAAGTTAAACCATAAATTGCTACCAGAGTCTATATAGGTGTTTGTAAAGCTGAAGTGTTGGATTTGGGTAGGCCAGAATAGTAGAAGTAATATTTGTGCGCATTCAGATTAGCTTAGATATTAGTTTCAGCTCTTCATGGCATTTTAGTGCAAAATACTGTACTGATGGATATGGGAAGTGAGGCTTAACTCTTTTAGTGCATTTCTGGCAAGCACTATATATACTTTTCTTGCCTAAAAGTGTTGCTTTCACATCACAATTTCCAACTAAAGTCTCCAGTCTCTTATTAAACACAAGCAGAATAGAATCAGATAAATGATTAAGGTGTGGTCTGGTATCGAGAAATGTTTAATTTGAATGGAAATGTCTCCAAACTGAATTTTCAAGGAGGGAAAATTCACAGTTTCTGACTAACATCCTGACAACTGTTTTTTATTATTATTATTATTATTATTATTGTTTTGTTTTGTTTTGGTTGTTTTGGTTTTTCTTTAATTTTCTGTTCAATTACTTTAGGTTTTTTTTTCTTTTTTTTTCTTTTTTTCTGTGTGTGCATGTGTGTGTGTCATTTTCTAGATTCCTGTTTGCCATAAAACTTTCTCATGAGCTGCATTTTGTAAACAGCCATTCTAGTAAATATTTCATTGGATTCTATGAGACATATTTTCACTTCAAGGAGATATTTTCTGCCTTCTTTGTAGTTATACCTATTACCTATACATAACACATACCTATTGCAGTGTTTTAAATACTGATTATGGCTGACTTGGTGGTTCAAGCCAATATTTAACCAGCAAGCAAGATCCCACATATAATACTGAAACTGAATTATTTGTATCTTTACAGCCCTCTTTTTCAGAACAAAGGCTGAACTATTTTATTAAAGAAACATATGAGGGTATAGAAACTCTTATAATGGATGTGTAGAAGATTACTACTTGACCTGAGAGGAAGACAAGCTAAGAGCTTTGAAACTGTTCTTAAACTAACTATATGTTTATATGTATTTTGGAGAGAGAAAAGGACTTGGTTTAATCAACCAAAACTTATATTTCAATAACCTTTAATCCTTTCATTTTAATTTCTGCTGCTCATACTATCTTTTCACTTTTGTATTATCAGTGTCTAAATTGCTTATCTATTTAGAAGTGGAAAATTGGATATATATACATTTAAGCAATAAATAAATAAAAATAAAAACCACCAAACCATAGATATTGCAAAAAAAAAAAGTCACAGTACTATGAAAGTTTCATTTTGATGAAGTCTATTTATCAAAAACTTCCTGACCAGCTCTAGTTCCTCCTCCTTCCCATACAAACTTAGCTAGTCCCAAACTCATTTCTGAGACAAGAGATTTTCCTTGCTGCTTCTTATAATTTAATGTGATGTCTTTCAGCAAAATAAACTCCCACAGAGTGGCAGAAACTGTAGAGTGAGATTGGAAATTCCTTTTGTTGGTCAGATCAGTGTCTCTGACTCAGGAGAGCATTTTGTAGAAGTGACTTGAATGTGTTAGCTTTTTCTGAATTTAATAAAGCACCTAGTCAAGCATTACACGCTTTGCAAAAACAGTCCAAACTCTATGAGACTAACTATCTTGAAGGCAAAAGAAAAGACCATGGCAGGCTAAAATGTGCTGCTACCAATACCCAGATTTAGCAAAAGTAGTAACTTCTCCCTCATCACAGCAGTGATAGTCCTCGGGAAAGTCATTCCTTTTCTGAAAACCTATCAGTCTATGTATAAAATCACAATATCAAATCAGTGTATACAATCACCCTGAAAAAAAAAAAAAAAAAAAAAAACAAACTCTTATCAGAATAAAGCTTGCTATTATAAACTAAAGTTAATAGGGCCTTCAATTTTTCAAGCAAACCAGATCAAACTTTTGCCCTTTTATTATAGCAGTAACTTCAATTATCGGTGCTGTAATTAAAGGCATTTCCATGGCCCAAATAATGCTTATATAGCAGATTATCTAAACCCTTTACTAATGGAGTGGGAGCAAAATAACTTCCTAAGGTACTACTCCTCTCTTCTTCCTCTCAACATGAACAAACTTTGCTCTTTTTCAAAGTGGTGCTTATGGTGTTTATAAATTGTTTATTATCATATATGCTCACATATGCTGGAATTGTGATTTCATTCTCCATTTTCAGGTGAGGAGGGGGAACAAAAGTGAGTTTTGACTATGTGAGGTCTTCCCTTTCAAAAAGCTCATACAATGTCCCCATTGATTGAATTGCAGATAATGGAAAAGTTCAGTGCAGTGAAAGTTGCTTAGACACTTCTTAATTCAGAAAGAACACTGTAACAGTCTGCAGAGATGTACCAAGACTATACGTTCTTGGTACTCTGACTGGAGAAAAACTAATAAAGAGTAGAAGTATTAGGTTATTATTGCTGGGGAGTCATTGCACACAATGGAGGAAGAGCTTCCATTTCACATTTGCAGCTGTAGACTTATTGTGGTTGATTGTGGTTGCTTTTTAAATAAAAACCTTGACATTTCTTTTCATTCTGCTGCTCTATGTCAAAATTAGCTTTGATTCAAAATTTGGTTCTAACAGACAATGGGATTTCCTACTGTATTCTTTTTTCCTCAAATGTCATCTTTAAGTACTCCATATGATTATTCAGATCATCTTTTCATGAAGACCAAATTGTGTTGTGACATCTTATTCTTTCTTATCCAGCTCTCTCCCCAAATCATACTGATGTTTCACACGTTCTCTTCTTGACTTATAATAAGCTGTCATGCTTCTGGAGGGGATTCACCATAAAAGTGTCTCAACAAACAATGCTGCCAACTCAGTAGCTGATGTGCTTGATACAAATATTTCTGTAGTTACCAAAATTGACAGACTTGTATGAGTGTTAACGCAGCAAAGAATTTCAGGAAAAGCTTGAGTGACACTGTTTTAAGATTTGCTTCTGTTCTGATTCAGGAGGTCATTTTCCTTATACTGATAGTAAGTGAGATCTTTGCTACAGAAGAAACACTAATCTTTCAGGTCTAGAGTAACACTAGAAAGTGGAAGACGTAGAATTCCTCTGAAGATTTTTTACAGAACCCTATGGCAAGGAAGATATCTTAGCAACCAATATTGTTTAAAGGTGAATCTTTCACTGATTCAAAGCAATACTTAAAAACATTAAGAAGCATCTTCCAGCTGTTTAATAGGATGGCTACAATACAGTTAATGGGAAAATTGCTTGGCATTTCCAGAACCTTCAGAGACTCAAGAGAGAAACAGATTTAATTCTTCCCAAGTCATATTGATTCTTACATCATGTTCAGTTTGGATTGATCTGTTTGGAATGAAAGTTTGGCACTAAAGACAATTTTAAAATGTCAAAGAACTGCTGGAAAAAAAAAAGGGGGGGAGGGGAGAAAATGGAGAAAATGTACATAAAGAAAACTGTCATCTGTACTGAAAAACATTCAATTTCTTTTTTATACTTACTAGGCTTTGCTTGCATTGCTTTAGTTTTTTTATAAACTGGTTGTTTGCATTTGTTTGGAAAAGCATGTTGCATGAGCCTGCTAGAACTGCTGAGCTGTGGTGGGGCAAGATTCCCTGTTACCACCACCAAGTGAGGATTTTGTGGCAGCTGCTGAAAGATCACTTTAATCCAGATGCAGAGAAAGTGACTTACTTCTTTTATTAGAGAAATGAACCCTCCATATGTTTCACTCATGACCTCCAGCAATCTGATGGGGCTGGTATGTTCTACTCTGCTATTGAGGGCTACAATAGTTTCTTCTGAAAGTTTGTCTCTTTGGCAAAACTGGCTTGATACTGCCAGGTTATTGGGACTTGCAGGCTGCACTGGTTGGCTTGATATTTCTCTGTGAGCCATTAGGACAAAGGGATTAGTTTTAGTCCTTTCCCAAGGCTTTTCTTCTTCCCTCCCTTTCTTTCCCAACACACACTCACGTGTGATGTTTATTTTTATATATATATATGTGCCTACATAGAGCTCATTGCTATTAACCTGACATTTCTGAAATATTCATTAAATCCTTGTGTATGTCTGCTTGTAAGAGTGACTAAACGTGGCCTTGGCCTTTCTCCTATGGAGGTCTGTCTTCTGACTGCTTTGAATTGAGTGAGATGCACACCACATAAGGATTAGGAGAGAAATTCCTTCACGCAGCAATGCCCGAAGAAGTGTGCAAGTCAAACAGGTAGCAAATGTAAATGACCTGTCAAGAATGCAGAGCAACAGGAGACTCAAGGGTAATATCACCAGCAGGTTGTAGGGGGGGTCTAGAAAGACACACAGCCTTGTTGCATGACTATTTGAAAAGCAGAAATCTGTGGCATACTGAGTAGCAGTTCCACAGCACAGCCTTCTCTTTCTGTGACTTCAGTCTGAGCCTGCATCAGTCTTTTCCAGAAGAGCTGCTGCTGCCCAACAGACCCTTGTCATTCTATTTAATCATTTGGCTACAGCATTGTTTACACCAGAATCTGTCTGCAATACAGGATTAGGAAAATAAACTGATGAAAGGTGGGGAAAATAAACAAATCTTCATTTCACAGTCTGTCAAGATTCCCTGGTTTCTCTTTATTGCTCAGACCATATGGTAACTAGATTATTTTATTATCCCAGTGCAACTGTAGAAAATGGTAAGGAGTGAAAAACTACCTTTGTGTTTCTGGAAAGGGAGATGGGATTTATTCATTAATAAGTTCATGTTTTTATTAGTATTGTATGTTTCCCATCAGAACGATCAGACTGGCTTTTAAAACCAAAATTTTTTTAAAGGAAAAGCCTCCCCAGAAAATTGCAATGGTGATTTTTATGTCTATTCATTAGGATTTATTATTTTCATTTAGCTTTCAGCAGTTGAGGAGACTTGAAAATTCAAGTCAATCTCCTTCAGCAGATTGCAGCGATAGTGATCAGAGGCAGCGGTGTGTGTGCTCCCTCTAGTGTGCTCTGTCCAAGGAGACGCGGTTTTAGTGTGGCTGCTGTCTGCGGGGAGCTCCCAGTGCTTCACCCAAAGTATTTTCTTTCCATAGGTAAAATTCCACAGGTAACAGGGAATAACCATTTCCACAGGTAACAGAGAATAACCGTACCCATTTACTCGGTCTGGGGAGTCAGATTCCCTTCTAGCTCTGCTACCGCTTTGCTGTGCATGCCAGTTGGACTCTAACTTTGTACACGCTGCTTCTGAAAATGCCTTTCTATTTACTTATACAGCTCTTTAAAAATTTATTCAATAAACAGCAAGTTTAAAATAAGGAGGAGCAGAGCACTGACTGACTTCATGTCTGTAAAGTACCCAAAGATGCTCAGGCAGCAGGAATTTTCAGTGGAAAATAATGCCCTGGAAGAAACCAGACAATGGAGGAGCACAGCACTATTTGTGCAGCTGTGAATTGTGATGGCAGATTGCTAGATTGCTCACATGTAACCTATGGCTCTCCTTATTTGATCACACTGATTCTACAGTAATATTTGCTTAATATATTAATACCGAAGGGAGAGGAAATGGAGAATAGAACACAAAATCCAATTTTCACCATGCTTTTCTTTAATTAGGTGATGTAGCAATAAGTATATCCTCATGGAGAACCTTACATATACAACATCAGAATTCAAATGAGAAGTAATAAAACCAGCATGGAACTTTCTCATCATGGTGAGTAGGAAGAGTACAAATAAGAGGAAGCAGAAATGTGTCAATTTTGTCCCAGTTTATTCTCCATCTAAGTAAAAGTGGAGGACTGCATGTGATCATTTGCAGGGCTAATAATGGCAAAGTCTGGGTTTGCAATGGAAGGGTAGGGATTCTGCAGAAATAATTCCTCAGTTTAGACAAAAAAGGTACCTTCTGGTTGTCTGGTTGTTCGTATAGAAAATGTCATTCTTGAATACAATAATACGAGAAATGTAGGCATAAGAGGAAAAAGGAGTGAAATGTTTGTTTGGAATGTCTTATAAGAGCCCCTGGGGAAATCTGGATTTGGATAATCAAATTATGAGTTAAGTCAGGGAAGCAGAACATGACTTTTATTTAAAACATCAGTGATGAAGTTGTTCCATAATGCACACAAGTCATTAAAACCCCAATGCATCCTGAGCTCTGAGCTGGAGGCAACCCATTATATTGCACTGCTTTCCCTTTTGGCTTCTGAAAAGGGCAAAATATATGTAGCCTGCAGGGGAAACAATAGTCTTGGCAGCTCTGCATCAGCCTACTCAACTTCTGTTCCAACTGTGGTGAATGGAAAAGATGTTGACCTCTAGACACAAATTGCCCATTTGTCATGATACAATAGAAATATGCAAGATGTGCTAACATGCAACTTTTATCTACGTATGAAAAAGATAGCATGAATTTTTATACAGAACTGCATTTTTAACATGGAACTTTTGAACAAGAGATTTGTTTAAATACATATAATATGCTTTGCAAAGCATATTTGTACATATGTACAAATTTGTACACGTACAGCCCTATTAACAACCTATAGAGCAGTTTGGTTATGGGCACATTTTAAAATCTTGTTACTGGAGACTAGACAGAACATCTAATTGGTTTTGGACATTGAAGATTATGAAATTGCTGTGATCACTGGAGTTAGCTGACATTAAAAGAAAAATACATGCCAAGTTCTATTAGTAATCAAGACCCATTGTTTATTTACATAAATTCTGCTGCTATGTATGGGTTTATATAAAAATCAACCATTTAGTAAACCTTCAAGTCTTCTACATAATCCTATCTTAATCAGAAATCATTTTCAAGTAAGAAAAATATAAAACGGAAATGAAAACTCACTAGGCAAAACTTTTCCTGATTTCAGTAGATATTTCATTTATGTACTGGGTAATTGACTCTGAGAAAATGTTTTTTCCTCCATTTTCACTGTCATGAAGCTTCATGAAACACGGTTGAAACTTATTAAGTGTTCTTCTCTCAGGAATCATTAGACAAAAGATATATATGAATGGAATTCAAGTAGAGTATAAAGACTTCATGATTCAGCCATCTGACAGTACTGCTGCAGAAAAAAAAAAAAAAAAAAAAAAAAAGTAAGCTTATCCATGGATACCAAATGTTATCCAGAAGAACTCCCTCCTTCCCCACCCCCTTTTGGCCATACAAGAGCTAATTGTGGTGTCAGCTGCCGCGGGAATGTGAGGCATGTATCTGGTGTATCAAAAGAATAGTAACTGCTGTCAGCAGCATTCCTGCTCTCCAGCCACGATTGATGGCACAGTGAGCAGTTTACACAATCTTTATTCTGCTTATAATAGGGGAAAAGCTTTTTTTTTTTTTCCTAACTCTAATAAATATATTTCTAAAATTCAAATATATATATAGGTGTATATTACAAGTATATGTAAATATATATGTAGCAAGTACATTTACTTTTTGTAAGAAATATAGTATTAGTCTTTGCACACTGATGGCTACATTCTCCAGGCATCTTAGAAACCACAGATATTTCATGTTGCAACTCTGCTGTTTCCTTTTTACTAAGGGTAACTAGAATTTTCTTCTGAGTAATGACATGAAAGTTCTGACCCTCTATATGGAAGCTAACTGCTCAGTTTGGAGTATTTGTATTTTCTCTGCTCCTCTAGTTGAAATGCCCCTCTGGGAAGCATAGTTAGCCAAGCACAGTATTTTATCCAAGCCAAGAACAGTATTTTATCTCAATTCTCATATTAAAGCTTGCATTAACTTGTAAGAGAGTTGTTTAAATTAAGGGATATCAAAAGTTGGCCCTAAAGCTTCAGCCCAGCTGCAAACCAAGAAAGTAATATGAATTCACTTTTGGAGTTCAAGTGCTCTATTTAGAGGAAGAGAAAACAAATTAAAAAAAAGAAACTTTGGCATTGTGGAATATAGAGTTACTGTTATCTGTCTCTGCACTTCAGACAACACCTGTACTACTGGAAATAAAACAGCTATAACACAAAATTAGTGATTACTGTTAGGCATGAAGAAATGAGTCCCTAACCATTTGGTTATTTTTGACATGCTGTGATTTAGAAATAAAATGAAATATGTAATTCTTCTTATTCAGAATGAAATGGTCACAAATCTGAATTTCAGTGCCTTTTTAGTTGTGCAGATAGTTCAACATGCAAGAGCATTCTTGTTACCTTTTCACCAGGTTAAACCTGGTTCAAGAAGACAATCAAAGCAACCAAAACTTCAATTTTTATAATGGACAGCAGTGTTTCTTTAACTGCCAGGTCTTATTCAACTATACTGTACAAGTGATTGTACACTCAGATCTATGAATTAGACACCTGAGTGCAAATATAATTCATCACAGAACAGCCTTTAGGAAGATATGGTTTTTTGTTTTTCTTTCCCCTTCACTGACTTATATCATTGAAGGTATCTGTTCCTACAGGTGACTCAAGAGCTCCAACAGTCCTTCAGACAATCAAATTGCTAAGAATGTAAAGTAAGGAAAGTAGTTTAGGCTTTCATTTTGCTTGCATAATTTTAAAATGTGATGGAGTTCATTCTGGGATTGTGGTTTGAAGGCAGATGAAACAACAGGAACTCTCTTACCTCTACTAGAGCTTGCTTTGTTCAGTCTGCCTGCACTTCCTTTGTTTGAGGGAAAAAATAGTGGGGTGGTGGTGGTGAGGTAGTAATTTTCACTCAAGTGTATTTTGACAATAAATATTTGTAAAATATTGTGGTCATAAATTAAAGTTGTTTGGCCAATTTTAAAACAGTAGTACTGAGATTCAACATCTGGAATTTCAAAAGGTGACCATTCAGTTGCATAGGAATGGTTGCAGTTCAGTTGAACTGACATGTGTTACTTCTATCCTACAACTTTTTCAGCAGTTATTCTAAATTCATAGTGGTATAAATCAGAATAGCACGCTTTCTTTCTTAAAGATTGATCTACTTCTTCACAAGTTGCTACCCAAAGTTACACATATGCATGCATATATGTATCATATAAAGCCAGCAGTCCTACTATGGGGAAAAAAGAGAGAGAGAGATAAAGAATGAAACCAAACCAGAATATAAAACAACAAAGCAACAAAATCATAAAGCCCTGTTCCATTGAAAATAGTCTATTACATTGTTGTTTAGATGACAGGTGTAGGTTACTTTCATAGCAGTCAAGAAACAAAGCTGGTAAATAAACATATTCTGGCTGTTAAGCTTTATGTAGCTGTTGACACTATCCTGGGGATACTTAACAAAATTTAAAGTACTAACAGTTGACTCATTTTATCACTTTAATGAGAAAAAGCATCAGCAGTCAGAGTTTAGTAAAAATCTTGAAAATAAATAATTAAATGTAGAGATAAAATCAAGTACATTTTGAGGAATGCTTCTATTCCAAATCAGTAATGTTTTGGTTTTGTTTTTGTTTTTTAGCACAGGTTTTAATTTAGTGGAAAACAGACACAATCTTTATAACCTAGCCATAACCTTGAGTAGTACGACTAGAAAAGGTTATTGATACAAAAAAAAAAAAAAAAAATCATGATGTTTCTTTGTCAGTGATATTAGTTAAGGTATGTAATATTAATCATTTGATTCTGAAATAACAATACTTATAGGGAGAGATTTTAATTAGTCTCCATTTTGGATCATGTTGCCTCAGAATGCCATATGATGGAAACAAGTCTTAATTTTCCTAGCTTTCTGTCAAAACACTGAGATATAAGGTCAGATGTGATCTTGATATTTTTAAAGTTTCTTTGTGTAGGTAATAAAGTGAAAACTAAAAGTAAGTTATTTTTTAAAAAGGATTTCATCATCCAGGACAACAGTGAAATAAAGCCTGACATACTGAGTGCTGTTCTGTTCACCCAAGCCCAAGGAAGCTGAACTCTAATTAGAACAGGAGAGGAGAGATTTTTGAAAAACTTTTGAGGAAAGCTATTCTTCCCTTTGAAAGAAAAAATGAAAAGCTTGGCTCATTCATCTAGCAAAACGATGGCTGCAAAATGATAAGATATTGCCTAGAATACTTGGAGCAGAGAGAGGAGAGCCATTTAACCCAAAGGACAATGTTGTTATGAGGATAAATTGGAATAAATTGACCATGAATAAATTTGGGAAGAAAATTAAGCAAATTTCTAACAAGTTGCAGAGCAGTGGGGTCACAAATCTTGACCCTCTTGATCTGTGCAGCAGGGAATTTTGATGAGGCTGCATAAAATTGCAAGAGCTGGGGATTCCTTTACTCCTATGCTCCTGTAAACAAGATTAAAACCAGCTGTGGATTTACTTTGGATTCAAATATTTTTAATTCAGTTCACATTCACTTCTTTAAATGGGTTAAGGTCATTTGACTTCTGAAAGAGATTCTGTAAGCAGGATTTTTAAGGCAGCGAAGCTAAGTCACATCACTCTTGATGGTTTTGTTGTTGGCCATGCCTGGGTTACCTCATGTCAACAGAGCTAGGTGTTGGGCACTGGTAGGGAGCTCCCATCTCATCCAAGCTGTTGACCCAATACTTCAGTCATTCTGTCATCCTATAACTGTGTTTCTTCTTCTATAGTTTTTATTGAGAATACCTTAACCAAATCTCAAATTAAATTGTCCTGGGCTTTAAATTTTAGTTTACTTATATTTGAATATATGTTATGTTCTAGGAATGTTCTAAGGCAGGCTGTCTCTGGCAGGGCTTTCTACTTCTTCAGAACAGGTGTATGAATGGGTTGTTCTCTTGCTATATGTTTCCCTGTGTGCAGCTACAAGTGTGAATTCTTGGTAAAGGTGGTAATATCAGTTCAAGTATTTTCTGCCCTGGTCTGTTTTAATTTTTGGAAAAGTTTTGTTTTGTTTTGTTTTTCAAATTTCTGTTTCTATTCTGCCTGTTCTCCCTTTTCCTTGGTGAAGAGGAGGAGACTGCAATGAAAGAGGTTTTGTGTTTTACCCTGGTAACTTCAGCAATCTCACTGACAGTGCAGCACCTCAGACAGTCTGGCTGGTACAGTGAAGAAAAGCTATAAGTGGAGCTGGAGCTGGACCAAGCAGGGGAGAACTTCTCAACTCAGCTTTGCTGCCAGAGAAGTGTTTGTATAACTATACCATTAATGTGCTGTTTATGCTCACATTGTACAAGGCTTATTAGGCAGCTGACAGATAATAAAATGAGTTGCCTGAAAGGTTAGGAGTTGGGCATGTTTGCCAAATTCAGAGATAGGGCTGTTCCAGGAACTTGCTAGAAGCACAGAAACTGCACGTGAGTATGTACATTTATTACAAAGCTGCTGTGTACATTTATTTGGGTTTTGATTTATACTTGTAGCTTAGATGGACCATCCCTAGGTACATCCCTATGTCTGCTTAGTGACAGCCAGGATTGATGAATGGGTGTGACTGTAACTCTGTTAATTTGCACTGCGATTAGCAATCCCCTGGGAGTGATCTGGAAGCAGGAGACTGCTGGCATACAAGGCCACTCGTTCCTGGCATTTCTTATGTGCTGGTGATGGGCTGGATGGAATCACACGGATTTTCCTCTGAAAATTCAGGAGAGCCTTTCAGCATGCTTGCATTTGATGTTACTGAAAGGTCCCAGCAGAATCACAGAATTTCTAGGTTGAAAGAGACCTCAAGATCGTTGAGTCCAAACTCTGACCTAAGACTAACAGTCCCCACTAAACCATATCCCTAAGCTCTACATCTAAACGTCTTTTAAAGACCTCCAGGGATGGTGACTCCACCACTTCCCTGGGCATCCCATTCCAATGCCTAACAACCCTTTCTGTAAAGAAGTTCTTCCTAACATCCAACCTAAAACTCCCCTGGCGTAACTTTAGCCCATTCCCCCTCATCCTGTTACGAGGCATGTGGGAGAACAGACCAACCCCCACCTCGCTACAGCCTCCTTTGAGGTACCTGTAGAGAGCGATAAGGTCACCCCTGAGCCTCCTCTTCTCCAGGCTGAACAAGCCCAGCTCCCTCAGCCACTCATCGTAGGACTTGTTCTCCAGATCCCCAGAAGACAGACCTGATCCATGTTTGAGACAACTTTCTCCATGTATGAAGTTATATTTGATTAGATTTATTTTCACAGTCGTTCAACTGTGATTAGGCAACATTTTAGGTGGCTGGATACAGCAGGCCTTGAGCATGGTGTCTGCAGAAAACATCATTCAGATTATTTCAGTCATGCCAGATGATTCAATGGGGCTGGTATCCTCTCAGCCCTACGTTGTGAGCTCTGTAACAATGCAGGCTGAGGCAGAGCTGTGGTTTGGTTTGGTTGGGTTGGGTTGGGTTGGGTTGGTTGTGATCCGAGCTGAACTCTGTTCACTTCTTAGGTCTAAAAAACATATGTAGTGAATTTCATTCTGTTTATTGGAAGTTTTAGAGTAAGTACAGCAACTTCTGTCTCTGAAACATGTACTTCCTGACTTCATTTTACCAAATGAAATTGTAGCACCTGTGTTGCTATTGCAGCCACCACTCCTGGGCACGCACTTTGCAAGGAAATAGCTCTTTCTGAAGCCAGGCCAGGCACAATTCATGATAAAGAGCTCTACTCCTTCATTTGGTTAAGTTGCATTTTCAGACTACAAGCAGGTAAGGAAGCTTCAATGATCCACCACTCAGCTCAGAATCTATTTTGGGGGTATCTGTAGGAATTAATTTTCCTGATCTATCCCCATCCAAGACTACCAACTTGGTCTTCCAGTTCTGGGAACAGGGGCTTGATTTTGCCTGAGCCAGGCCTGCCTGAAGCAGCACCATGTGAGTGCCCAGGTCCTGTTGCCCTTGCCTTGGGAACCTTGAAAGGCTCTGTCTCTGGGCTGTGACCCATTCTGGGCGTTGATCTTCTGGCTCCAGTGCCAACTCCTTAGGCAGGGCAGCTCTGCTCCTCCTACACCCTGGCACAGGGGCTATGTTTGGAGCTGACATGATCTTTCTGTATGGCGTTAACCTGTTAACCATTTCTTCCTGTTAGCCTCCTGATATGGAGGCAGGTCTTCTTGCTTGTCATGATATCTCACTTTTTTTGACTAAATGTCTCTTTTTCTTTGCCCGTTTGGTGACGGCCTTGGTATAATGTGCAACTTGTACTGCTGGGCCAATGCCAGGCACTGTGGGGAATTTGCAAAGGTGGTGTTGGGCTCCCACTCCGGGATCAGCCTCAAGCTGTGAATGGGGCACAGCCTGTCCTGCCAGGAGCTCACCCTGTCAGCTGGCCCGGGCTAGTGTCCCACATTCCTGTAACAGCAAGAGAGAGCAACAATTTCTAACAGCTCTCCCTCAAAATAGTTTATTAAAAAAAAAAAAAAGTAATAAAATCACACAGACGTCCTTTCTTAAGCTATTTGCTTCTTCGAGGTTGGGAAGGACTAGATACATTGAGAACCATTTCAAAGTGATCCCTGAAGTCTGAAAAAAAAAATTTACCTTTGTTGCAATTCTGAATGCATTTAGCTGTATTATTATTATTATTATTATTTCCTTTTTTTTTTTTTTTTGTCTGTGAAATATCTTCCTGTTACTTCTGTTTTCTTTATTTAAAAACATATTCTAGCCATTTTTAAATAGAAATGACACTGAGAAAGTGTTGCATTGTTTTCTTTCATGCTGTGCATAGATTGAGTCATTTGCACAGGATTGTCTAGACTGGCTTTTTGTAAAGATGTTCAAGATGCAGTGCATGTTTCCCTTTGGTTTTTGTAATCAAATTTTAATAAATCTCCAAGAGTGCAGTGCATGGTAAGTTTGTGTTCCAGCTTTGGTAAAGGTTAAATAATAATCAGTCCGTTGTTCTGGGATGGAGTTAATCAAAGAGGCATTTTACCAATCTACAGGAGGAACAACATTTCTAGAAAAGCCTTTTCTAGAGCTTTCTGAATTGCAGAGAACTTAGTTAACCTGAGAAAGAAGACAGAAGGGGAAATGAGAGGGATGGGGTTGTGAGAGCTGCAGCACATTGGTTCCTGGACAGAAGTGGGAATTGGAAACTGTGGTGCCATAGCTCCAGCTCCCATGATACTACTGGTCTTGTAAAAAATAAAATACATACCTTTTTCTCTTCAACCTTCCCTCTAAATGGTCACTTTAAATAAGATGTGTTGACAGCCAACTGCTGTTTACTGTTTAGAACTTCATAAGCTCTCTTTTTTTTTTGTGAGGATTAATTAGGTAATGGTTGCAAATATGTATATATAATATAAATAAAAATAATAATAATTTTAAAAGGTTTGAAGAAGAAAAGAACTAAAAGTATTGCTTATGAAAAGAGCTAACAGAGCTACTGCCCTTTGTGTCAGAGAGGGAAGGGGAAGAGAGAAGAAGTTCTCATCTGCAGGGGATGGTGTAGGGGTACCGCACAGAGAGCATGGGGCTCTGCAGCAGGAGTGAGCAGGGTGCTGCTCCCTGGGCAGGGGCCCTGCTGTCAGATCACACCTGCTCCAGCTCATGGACAGCTGGCACTAGGCAGCCTGAGCTTGTTTAAAAGTAAAATCCTGTTTTATCTCAGCTAAGCCATGTCTACAGCATACTCATTTGTCACTTAATGTTTTCTTTATTTCTCTTCAAGCTGTACTTTAAACAAACACAACTAAATACTAATTTAAAGGTGGAAGACACGTGAATAATTCTGTAGTTATTGCTGTCAGACATATTGTTGACTTCCCTTTTTCTTTGCTCCTGCAAGGAAGATGGATGAGCAGAAGCGAGCAGTAATGTTTTCAGATGACTCGCCTCCCATGGAGAAATGATGTATTGAGGAACCTCAACCCAGGTTGTTTGTCAATATTATACTGCAAGGTACGATTTGACTTTCCAATGTATTGTCTTGAAGATTTTAATAGAAGTGTAAATACATGGCTTCCTTTGCAAGCAGTAATCTTCTACAAAACATACTTTCTATATATGGCAAAATAAAATAAGAGGCAGTAGATTAGAGAGACAAGTACTGTGATACTGTTGACAGGGATGAATGCAGGAAAAGATAAAGCAGGTTCATTGAAAACTAAGAGGTAGGGAGTATTTTGTCACAAGGGGTAGGGTGAGAGAAATGAAGGAAGCAGAAGCCTCCTTTCAGTTGGTTTTCCTCAAAGAAATAGAGTGTAGAAAAGGAAAATAATAGGAGTTTGTGTGAATGCATGTGAAGAGGTGAAGTCTAGTCCTGCCTTCAGTTTTCTTCCTGTAGAAAAATGGGAGTGGGTACAGCTAACCAACACTGCAGACCTTCCTTTGCTAAAGACTTAGGATGGGGCCAATTAGTGCTCCTGGCCTACGATTAGTTTCTATACTTGATATCACAGGATCTGCAGTTTCCCTCATTTAGAAAAACACTGAAGTTATTGAAAATTACTATTAATACCTGGGAGTTTATACCTTAATGATGGATGAGGAGACAACAAATACATTTTATAAAGAGCCTGCCTGCGATGGCTTGTGAGAAATTAATAGTTCGATTAAAACTGGATGGGGATCGGTGATCAGAATTTAATTATGTTCAGTCTGGGCAAGGAAAAATGAGCCTAACAGCAGTATAAATATTCAGTGCTACCAAGCCAATCCTCCAAGCACCACAGAAAAAAATGTGACCAGAAATCATGCAAAGGAAAAGTCACAAAATAAAGTAGGATTTATTTTAGAAGAATGATTCAAAAAATGCAAGTATTCTATTATCAAGAAATAAAGCAACTCTGCTGAAAAGTTTTTCTGCTTTGGTAATATATCAGAGGTGGGAAGTAGGAATTAAAAATTTTAAAATAATGCATAAGAATATGGAAAAGGAAATAAGTAGCACTCATTATTGATCTGAAATTAAGAAGCATAGAGAAATGTTAAAGAATTTCACATTCTGCAAAGCAGAAAACAGAAAGAACTTTTTTGTTGTATATTTAAATCATGGTAGTTGTGCACATCTATCCCAAGCAGAGGGAAATAACAAAAATAATTGTACTGAAAAAGCAGATGGATTCAATAAATATTTCTATTCTCTGCTTGGAAAGTATCAGACTCATACAGTTGTATTGCCTAAGGGTGAAATTTTATTTTCTAAGTCATTAGTAACTTATAATACTACTTAATACTCTGCAGGCTCAGAGAACTTGCTGCCAGGTATCCTAAAGGCATTGGCCTAGATGTCCTCTCGCCTTTCGTATCTAATTTATGCTTACAATTTGAATTGTTGAGATCTCCAGAAGGGATGTTTTAAAGCTCTTAAAGTTTTCAAAAAGGAGTAGAGACAGACGTCCTGTGAGGGTGCAACACAGTCTGTAAAAGCCAGAGCATAATTATGTCTCTGACAGCCAGTATGGTCATGTGGTCTCCTGAAACATCTCCACTTTTTAGCTCTTCAGCCATACAAAGTTGCAAATACATAGAAATAATGACAGTTTATGGGAGACTACCTTAAGCAAGAGATAAAGGACTGAATGGGACCACTCAGACCATGGAGCCTTGTACCAATAATTGGAGGCAGGTGGGCTTTTGTCACTTGGTGACATGTCCCAAGCCCATGCTGGAGCCCAGGAGGAGAGCAAGAGATAAAATAGGCTTCAGCTGTGTCCCACTTCAGCACAACAGGGGGGACTTCATTAGATCAAAATGCCTGGATATTTTCTAGTAAATTATTTATATATAGCAGGAAGGCAAAAGCTAACCTAAACCTGTCTCTGCCAGTCTCACAACAGTAGCAGAAAAAGTCCTTTGTATTTTCAATGGACCTGTTAAATAAGTAAATATTTGGCGAATTTTGAAAAACAGAGTTCAGTGAGGAGTAATCAGTGAAAAAAGATACTCTTAGAGGGAAGCTATGCAGAGGTCAATGCTGAATTCATTACCAGTTAATATTTTCAGCAATGAATGTTAAATTCTTGATCCTAGCATTTACATGTGTATTGGAGAGGTGCTCTGCCAAAGGCTGAAGAGACGGTCTTTCAGGGAGAACAGGAATACTAAGCAACAGACTCCATTTAAATGAAATGCATCTTAATAAGGGAAGAAAACAAATTATTTGTCTAGAAACATGGAACAGCATAAACAAAGGAGGGGGGAAGGAAAACAGTGACTCCAAAAAAAGAGATCAGATTGGGCATTTGATCAGCACGAGGGTCCATACAGTGGCAGAAAGGTTCACTTGCACCCTGGAAGAATGTATGGAATCAGCAAGGTAAATTTCTGGGTAAGTATAAGACAGTCAGAGCTTGAAAATTGTTTCCATTTCACACTTTTTAAAAGGGTATTAAAAACTGTAGAGTCTGAGGAAGAAAGCAATGCTAATTGCTCAAGGGGAAGAGAAAAAACTGTATAATGAGACACTTGCAGATCAAGTTGTTCTTTATACTAGAGCAGACCGAAAAGTGACTTGATTAGTGTATAAATGCTCTATGATAAAAAAAAATGGATACAAAAGAGCTCCTTAGTTTAGCAGAGAAAAACACAAGAACTAATAGCTTGAAACTCAATGAAATAAGCTCTAATTAAATATTAGAGAGTCATTTTTTCTTATATTTATTTAGCTGTTATTAACCATTGGGTAAAGGTATACACAGCAACAAAGGCAAGGACGCACTTCTTCAAATTAAGAGCAACTGTATTTTAGGGTGATAATCTTTAGCCAATTGTGAGTTAGTCTCCTTAATACAGGTGAGATACAAATCTTCCAAATACAGACTACAGCCAAAGATTCCTTCTGCCCAAAAGTTTGTTTTAAGCATTATATTTAAAATAATGTAAGCGGTAGGGAACTTTTTTTACTCCTTTAGCAGTTTCCTGAAACACATTACTTTTTCAAAAACACTGCTACATCTACTTACTCAAATTGCTTTCATCTGAGTGTTTTTCTTATTCATATTTTTAGTAGAACTGATGCCAGACTTCCTTATGGGCATATGTAGTGCACTGACCCTCCTCTGTGCCAAACCCCTCCTAGTTCATTTGTGTATGGAAGAGAATCACTGTCCACCTACTTTTGTAATTGCATTTTACAATATAATGAAAACTACAGCCAAATGTACCCCAGGGGGAAGGCAGGAGCAAAGGAGAGAGAGAGAGAGAGAGAGAGAGAGAGGGGGA